>DF244635.1:0-23479 GCA_000507305.1 Breviolum minutum Mf 1.05b.01 | reverse complement strand
CTTTATGACAAGCCAGCATAAGACCGGTACTCATCCATTTTACATAGGTATGTATATACACATATATACACATATTTATGTACATATATATACTTCTCAGAAGGAATGTTTACATATTTTTCCCAAACACTTGAAGTAGACTCTGCAAAGGTCTATCATGAATGTTTGCCCTTTTTTGCTCGGTTCTCTTGGTAGCTATATAAGGGCCCACCATATCTTACAGCGATGAAGGATTCAGGTAGTCAGGTAGTTACATCAAGAATGTAGACCTAAAACCTACCCTCCCAAAGTTTAACATGGAACTTGAAAATGGCACCCTGGAATAGGAGATTCCTTTTGGAAACCATCATTTTTAGGTTCCATGTTTAAAAAAAACAAACCAAACGCAAAAGGCGGCGTTTTCTTTTCATCACCAAAGACCATCAAAGTTACAGCTGAAATGTATGGACTCCAATCAGCCACTCCGGCAATCTTTTGGATGCCATGGTTGTTGCGCCAGATTTTCAAGGAGTCCGAATGAAAAACTGGAAAATATCATCCCAGTCATCATAGATCTGCCCAGGTTGATCCAAAAGGGAAACAACTTAAGGTACCAGTACTGTACATTATTGGAGCTCACTTCATGAAAAATCTGATTCCCCTTATCATTCCGAGGTGCGAACTGTTAGTTTTGGGAAGTGAAATTTTCATGATCCTAGCAGTTCCATCCTGGCCGCCTCATGTGCTGCACGGATCTCAGGTAAAGTGATGCCGCCCACCACGAAGATCACAACCTCACGTGTAACGGAGGTCATGGAGAATCAGTGGGTTTGGGGGATTGGTTGCATCCCTTAGAAAAAAAATCCCGTGGAGGATTTAAACTAAAAATGACACATGTATTTTCCAGATGTCTTTTCCGAACGAAAAAAAACAAGAGATGATACTTTGATTGTGTATAAATTGATCATAATACAGATACAGATATCTAAGATGGTAAGATTCAACACAAAAACAGCATATGCGTGCAAAATTTGAAGAAAAGTCACAACAAAACATCAAATCCTAAAACCTTACTGACCCTGACACAAACTGGTCCTTTAAAAAACACTGGCAACTCCATCTCCTTCCGGTTTCTCTTTTGGTGGAAAAAAAGTTTCGCTATTTCAAACCACCCACTCACCACCCGATGTTTGATAGTAGGTGTCCCGAGCTGAACTATTGGGAGATCGGGAAGCCACTCGGTTCAAGTTCCTGGACCGACATGCAGACATTGGAAGGTTTCCCCCTTAAACTGGTGGAAAGGGTTTTTCAAACAAAAAAAAATCGTTCAAGAAAAAGAAAATCTGAACTTAGTTTTTGTTTGGCAAATGTTTGGGAATAAGAATCCTATAAGAAGCAAATCTTATGGCCCAACAAACACAATCCCTTTTTTGATATGTATCTTCATCTCGTTCATTTTGAGTGAATCCCATTCCAAACCACGCCTTCAAAGCAAGCATATTCACCAAACAAACTATCAGGTGCCAACTTAGTTCACGGCGTCCAGTAACCACTTGGAATGTCATATCTTGAATTTAGTGGATGGATATCCCCCATTTAATCCCCATTTAGTTCCACTTTTCCATTGTTACTGAAGGGGGGAACCCATGGCCTTATCATATTGATCTTTTAAAAAAAGAATAGTGGGATGAAAGGCAGCACTCAAAATGAAGAATTTGAAGTTGGTGCCATCATCACAATTCAACAATAAGAACATTTATACTGTTCATGGAAGAAATCCTACACCGGCTGATATGGTAGACATCCCATTATTTGCCGTGTTTTATACATCCTTTCGGTGGTTGTTTGGGATTTCTACCATCAACAGTAACATGGCAAGGTGGCGGCAAAAATCGAAAAGGTCGTGGGACTTCTCATTCCCTATGCTTTGGAATCATCCAAAAGAAGTGGGAAAAATGCTTCAAAACTCCTGTTTTTCCAAATGTATCATGTAATATCATGTAATATCTAAGAAACTGTGAATATCTATCCTTCATGCATGCAAACCCGTGATTCACCTTGCCTTCGCATGGCAAAACCTGGATCACATTTCGTCACATTTCGGCGTGTCGGTCATTTGGATACTTAACCATGGTGTCATGTTTAGGTCCTTACACAACACAGAAATCGGGGTGCCGCAAGGATGCTGCTGCCGTTCTGCCCTCAACCAGAAACGCCTCATACATCGAAATTGCCCAGAATCCAAAGATCCAGCCTAAGACACACCGCCGCACCACGTGGCGAGGTGGAGTGTTTGAAGCAAACATGGAAAAGGTTGACACGTGTTGGATACCTTCCCGTGCCCACATGCCAACCAAACATCAGGTGTTGATGCTTTTCAACTCTTGACATGACAATGACTCTTTTTGTTTGGATGATTATATGGTGGTTACATCTTTTAAAGGTTGAAAAGTCCCAGTTCAAATAGTTGCCTGACAGCGGTGTTTTCCCTGCAAATTCTTAGTGATGACCGGTCAACTTCACTTCAGCCAATGATTGTTGGTTTCCTATTTGCCGCTTCAAAATAGGGGGCATCCTTGGGCTGATCACCACCTACCACTTGAGCAAAAACCCATGGAAATTCACACGATAAGTGGATTCCTTTTCCCCGGATTCTTGTAAAGTTCAACAAGAATTTTCGATAGTTAATCATATGTCATAGTGATATCAACATATTTTTTGCACCTTAATATAATATATATATAGTCTTATATAGTATTACACAATTTTTTATCCCCTGCCAGAAAAAAAAAACAAAAACATCAGCAAGACCCAGGGTAAGTGGTACCACCTCAACTCAACTTCCCAACGTTGCTGCCAAGTTGACAGCCATATCCTGCAGCAAGTTGGCCAAGCGCGGCCGCCAACGCCACAAACGTGCACGACCTCAACACGGACAAGGCAGCAATGGGAGTCATACGGTTAGATGGCAGCCAGAAATCCGGCGAGAACTCACCAGTTGAGGTTGGTAGTTTATCCCGCTATTTACATGGCTTTAGAGATCCGGTTCACCAGTTGATATGGTAAATATCCCATTATTTACAGGCCGGATTTTGAATACATCCACGGCCCGTGGTTGGCTGGCTGGGATTTTTTGTTTTGCATCAACGTTGTATGAATCCTTACTGACCTCTACAAGGTTTCCTAGGTTTCCTAAAATGGAGGAATCCTCACCTATATAAGCTGTATGGATACGGCTTATGTAAGGGAAAACCCACCGGAAAATTGGCCTTACAAGGTTCAGTACCTCCATTTTAGGTACCTGAAACTTTTGGTGATATAAAGTTGGGTTGATCAGTCTCCCCACTCCCAATAAACCACCTAGGATGATCAACTTTTTTTAGTAACTACTGTCGATGGAAGAAATTCTGGACCATTTGGGATCTATAAACCGAAATAACAGGAGAACTACCTATCAACTGGTGCAGGATTTCTTCCATCAACTGTAATGATCAAGAAAGTGTATCCCAAAAAAAAAAAAATGATCCTGAAAAAAGATGTGAATAAAAAATACACAGACGTTGTTTAGCATGTATGATTCATTAGATGAAAATGTTGAAGAGGGAAAATTACGTTTCTTGGCCTTTGGATTGATCCTAAATGGATTTACATGGATGTACCGCATCCTATCATGGGAAAGGAAAAAATGTAGATTTTAAGAAACATCGACAACAGACAACAGATACAGATACTGCAGTTGACTTGTGAAATCTTAAACAAAAAATCCCACCAAAAAAGAAATGTTGAAGACTTTGTTGGAGGTGCAACTCAATGTCGAGTCAGCCAATAGCCAATGGGATGGGAAGTTTGAGCCACGTGGGGAGATAGTTTTGGGTGCAGCATGACGCAAGAACAAAAAAAGACGTACAAGAGCTGCTGGATGAGAAGAATTTTCTCCCCCTTTTTGGTTTTCCCACCCTTAAATGTGGTCGGTTGTTTTCGTTTGCAATGCGGCTTTCTTCACAGGTTCCAGATCCCATTTTGGGGGAAGTCCATCATCATAGGATAGAGTCAGTATTGGCTTGTTCCGGTATACATGGCTGTGTCTCAAAATTAAAGGGGCCTCAAAAATCACGGGGAGTCTGTGAGAATGACACCTTTCCGGGTCTCCTTTTAAGGGCTTTGTAAGTTTAAGACAAGCCCTCAACCAGAGGTTCGCGTGTGTATGTGTTGTTGCTCGGAAAGTTGAAAATTATGATCAATTTAGATTGGGATTTTCCAAATTCCACTGAACATTTTGTGATTCCAAAACCAACTCTCGCCATACAACAGTGAAATCACCCTGAAACTTAGGTGAAGTGACGTTCTAACATCGAACATGAAAGAATGGTTTTCCGAAAGGAAGGGAAATCCGAAATCCCTATCAACAAAAAATGGACAAGTGTTGAAATGCTCCATGTTACGTCTACCAGGATCTATGACCAACAAACAGACCACCAAGGTAGATTGGTCGGCCGGCCCCAACCAGGGAAACCCCAACGTGGGCTGCGTTCACCACCTTGGGAGGGTGTCAGACACTGAAGGTAGGCCGATGGTGAATGTAGGAGATATCCTGTGATGTTCCATACAGAGTACACCCTGGAAGATTAACATGGAACCTGATCATGGAGGTTTGGAAGATCATTTGCCTTTCTAAATGGGTGATTTGTAGGTTCCATGTCAATCTTCCAGGGTGTAGCATGCTCTTGTCTCATCCACTCGAAGAATCAGCTTTTTTAAGACATAAAGAGCGTGATCTTCACCCATGGAAACCCACCACCCGGCCCCGCAAATCCATGCCTGCAAAGGAAGCGGCAACATCACCCTGCACATCCATCAAATCCAATATACATGGAGAGAGAGAGAGAGAGAGAGTTTTCTTCAGATTCTGTCTAGTCACCATGGATCTACTCTTCCTCCCACAATCATGGTTCAGTGAAAAAATGGGTCCCTCCAATAGGATCGTTTCCGATATCCCGTCATTTTTGACTACCATGGGAGAAAGTGTAGTCACCAACAAAAGGTGATTCAGAAAGGTTGATGGATCTGATCTGTCTTCACATCCCAAGATGGTATATATGTTCAACCCCCCCAATCCGTGGCCGTAAACCTAGGTGTTTCACCGCAAAAAATGACAGAAAAACGGGTGCTTTCCCCACCCCATCTTTCTTGGGATGTTCATAACAACATATGGATGTGATGTTTCCAAAAATAATCGTACCCCTAAATCATCCATCTTAATAGGGTTTTCCATTATAAACCATCCATTTTGAGGTACCCCTATTTTTGGAAACACCTATAACACCCACATTCCTCTTCAACCCAACACACCCAACACACCCAACGCCTCCAATGAGCCAGAGCCTGGGGAGAAGGCAAGATGGCCAGGCTTCGCCAAACCCCCCCGTGTACAAAAAATGGTGTGTGGTTGTGTTCTTTTCCAAAACAGAGTTTGACAAACGGATTTTTTTGAAGAAAATCCCTTTTAAAAAAAAATATATATATATATAGAAGGAAAAGCTTGTCTTCCAAGCATCATTTTTCAACCGTTATGGCTCATTATGGTTATGTTAGTTTTGGGAGTACAGATCTCTTTACACAAAAAACACCAACCTGACGACCCTGCTTGGAAAATCTGGCAAAATGTCTGGCAGTGAAACGTATTGGAAGATCTCAGCAATTGCAGGATTCTTCCTAAACCTGCAAGAAAAAGAAACCACATTTTTGGCAGGGATACACCCCCGAAAACGAACATGGATACCCGAAATAGCCATATTTGAAAGGAGATACATTTTTTACCATCATTTTTGGTATCTAATCTATGTTAGATTTCGCGGGTAGCTGCGGGTACCTCAAAAAGAACAATATCTAGTGAGGTCAGTAGTTGGGTGGCTCTTAAATTCCTCGGACGAAATGAGGATCCAAAGAGTTTCCTTGCCATCTTTGGAAATGGCCAAAACCGTCATGAAGATCCTGTAAAAGTAAAAAATAGAGTATATAAATGTGTTGTTGTTGATGTTTTCTGAAATCCAGTTGGCTCAAATGCGAAAAAGAAACATGTTGGGATTTCCCCGCTCAACCTCTCTGGGAGGTATTCTTGCACCCAAACACCGACTCCCGTTGCTGCAAGAAAAGCGGCGTGCTCTCATGCGTAGATCTCGCCGATCTCGCCGATCTGCCTCAAAAAGCAGGCATTCAAGGGAGTTCCAACCGCCTCTCCCAGATAGTGGAAAGAAATACTGTACATCATCCATCATCCATCAGGAACATCATCCATCATTCATCATCATCATCATTCCATATAGCTGGGTGATTCTTTCATACACCAACTTCTATCAGGATTACCAGGATTTCCGACACCTCCAAATGAGCCGCCTAAATTCCAGCACGTTTTCTGACCAGGAATATATCAAGCAACCCCCTAGTGATCTTTACAAAACATCCCCTTCCCTCAGGTTAAGCAGTGGGACAAATGACCCCACTGGAATCCGGTGTAGACCAAACCCATGACATAGATCGCTTCACAACAAAACATAGTTTCACTTTCAAGCTCCGGTGATATGAATGATGGATTAAAAACTAGGATAGTTTTTAGAAAAAAAAACGCTCTAGAAGGCTAGTAGCTTCAACCTATGTTAACAAATATTCATCAAAATGGGTTCATCTTCCAAAAAAGAAGTTGCCAGCAAAAACGAAAGAAAAAAAAAACATGTTTGAAACCATCACCTAGTTTTCAAGTCAGTGGCCCTAAAAACTATGATAAACCAGCAATGTGGGACTTTTCACATCTTACCCCCGGCTGCCACAACTTACCCCGGCTGCCACAACGAGGCCTCTCGGTGCTTGCGCATCACCTTTTAAAAGGGGCGCATGAACAAAAATCAGTTGGTTGGTTTTATGATATGAATGTAATAAAACCAAAATAAATGTAATCAATCTGGTAAAATATTATAAGATATGTTGTAAGATAAATCAAATGATGGAATGTAATATGATATACCATCAAATAATATGATACAGTAAATTCTGTGATATCATATTGTATACGTACATCTGATGGCTCAAATTTACCATTACCAACAGATCAAATGGCGAGCTTTCTACATAATGTAACTGATAAACTTGCATGTCTGTCAACCACCCCAAGAAAAAAAAACAGAGCAAGTTTTGTTTGCTGGACGAAATGTGTCATCTATAATCTTTACAGGCAACCTGGGCAAAAAGAAAACTCGATAAAAGTAGGTCTGAAAGCTCAGGGCTCACCCAGGGACTTGAGTGATTCTAGATTCTAGAGCTTTAGATAGCTTATTAGTATAGGATGTCCATCATCATCATCATCATCATCATCATCATCATCATCATCATCACCACCCTTCTCATGTCTCCACTAGGTAGCTGCCCTCACCGCAAAATTAGAACCGACACCCTGGGATTCGCCTCTGACCAACGTCGTAAACGTGAGGCCGTTCGGCCCTTGAGACCCTTAGCGAGTTTCCCCTTCCCGTCAGGTCAGTGCTGGTTTCACTGCTTGCCTTGGTGAAATTTCTTTTTAAAAAATCCAGCGTAGATTGTAAATCATAAGAAAATGGTAAATCCATAAGAAAATGGAAATTTGGTTTAAGATGCCTATAAAAACCGGTTGAGAATGGTAGCGCCCCGTTGGCAGTGAAAATTCGGGCTCATCACCTGACATATATCAACTTATGAAACCTCGAACTATGCGGTATCTGAAAGCAAGTGTCCAACAAACATCAACTTGAAGCATCCATTAGGACACTACTTTTCTTGGCCACCTAGTGGTTCTGTGGAGGGTAAGCCGTTGTTACCGTGTCATGCCTAAAGCCCAAAAAATTGTGAGGCAGGGTCCTGTTGATGCTTCAGAAATCACCAAAAAGAATATATAAATAAATATACACACCCACGAAAAGTAACATGGACCCTAAAAATGATGATTTCCAATAGGAACCTCCTTGTCCTAGGGGGCCCCCAGTTTTCAGGTGCCATGTTAGCTTTCCGGGCGCCGGATCAACCACCTCACGCATTTGGGTGGTTTTATCATCACCTTTTCAATCCAAATCCGTAGATGCAAATTTGGTGCCCGAGAAACAGAGGCTTCTAAACGACCACCATGACCTTAGAGAGCGGGCTGGCTGAGACTGGAAAGCAAGTTGGAAAACATTCGTTTTTTGATCACCTTGCATTCTTTCAAGATCGCTTTTGCTGCGTCCATGAAATAGTTTTTAGGGTTATAGGTTTTTCAGGAATTCTGAATCAAAAAATTCGGAACCCCAGGAATTTACGAGGAAGACATGGTCATTTTGAACATGGATGGTTTTAGACAAAAGTTTGAGACATAACAGGAAACGCTCGAAAAGCCCCATTTGTGTCACAAAATTTGGAGTGCCTAAAAATCTCTCAAAACTGCATTGGTTTGTTGTGGGAATTCACCCCATATCAGCACAAGATGGATTGGAGATACAGAGGCGACACATCGAACATCCACAAAAGCGGCTTGGATGTAGCATATCTCCGTTCGATGCCAAAAACGGCTTCATAAATATAGCATTCTATCCCTTCAATAGCATTTCATGAAGCAAAAAAAATATCGAAATGACATGAAGCTTTTCTCAAAAACCAATGAATGCAATCTCAAGAAAAAACACTCCCCCGAGGATCCTGAAGGGTGAACTTTGTGTCTGCCAACCCTTTCATTCTTAGTGAAAAAAACAAAAATCCCGGAAGGGGCTATGTTTGGAGCTCCTTGCAAATAGGATCCAGAATCATGATATACACCCCCTCAAAATGATTCAAAATGACATAGTCACTGAAAATAGGCCAAGCCCCAGAAAAGGGAAGGATCGTCTTCCATCCATTTTCAGGTGTAGTTTCAGGGAGGGTAGCCCTTCTCACTTGGGGGCGAAGGTGATGATTCCCCACAGTTGGCCCCTCAAACCACCCCTGGGGTGAGTTACCTTCGCCCGCCGCCTGGTTTTTCGAGCAAAAAAACCAGGGCAGGTTTTGTAAAGGTGAAGGTGGGGAAACGTGTTGGGTATGTTTTTTGTTTTTTTTCGGAGATAAAATTTGGAATTGGACAAGGGAGACTAATATAGTCCAACTTGGATTGATTATCTTTGACATTTTTGAGCGGTGAAATATGACACCATGCTTGAGGGGGTATCATTCCTCAGGTACTTGGAAAAGACCTTATATATTTAGAAATTGGAACTACCTGACAGGTATCCTCTCTGAAAATTCGTCGATTCGTACGCTTTCTCCCGTCTTCTCTGAGCAACCCCAAGCCCAAAACAACCTTAAAAAAACCTGGAAAATGTTGAAGAAATTTTCCAAAACTTGCTGTCAACTGGAAGCCCCCGCGTAACTTCAAGGTACAAGCCCTTCAAAAAATTCCTCGGCCATTTAGTATGTATCTGAGGAAAAAGGAGCGAGTCACGAAACCTGGGTGAAAAGCCTCAATTTTAAGGGGCGCTGTGCAGCTCTGGTGGATAGAAGACATATTTTCTTTATGATCAAGGCTCAAGGGCACACCAAAGGTGTCAAAATTTCCCCTATCCCAAGGCCCATGCGGATGTTGGTGGTTGAACCAACCCACTTGAAACCTATGCTCGTCAAATTGGATCATTTCCCCAGGGGTCGGAGTGAAAATGACAAAATCTCTAAAGCCACCAACTAGCATACAATGCTGTTTCCTTCTGACAGGAACTTTGTAGCAGCATGGTATAGAGATGTATAGAGTGATATGTCGACAGTACCAGGGTTTCATGACATTTTTAGTAGGCCTTGATTGTCAAAGCTGATTCTTCAAAACCTTGCACTGGACTCTCTTCCCAGGGCACGGTTGCATATGTGGCAACCAGCCCTCCCTTTGGAAATCCAATCATGCTATTGTGCCATGAGGAAAACGTTTGGCCTTGTCAACTGGCCAAAGGCCTAGTATAGGCACAAACACTGGCCAGGGTCAGCTTCCTTATGCACCGTCATGAACGCATCCAATTATTCTACATCGGAGAAAATGGACGTCCAATATGATTCATGCAAAATGTTTGGAGGTGGAAGCAAGTTTATCTGGACTCTCTTCCCAGGGCACGGTTGCATATGTGGCAACCAGCCCTCCCTTTGGAAATCCAATCGTGCTATTGTGCCATGAGGAAAACGTTTGGCCTTGTCAAGTGGCCAAAGGCCTAGTATAGGCACAAAGATTTCCACACATTCACACACCACGCAGCGTAGATGTTTTGCAAACATATCTGCAGTTCTACGTTGTCGTAGCACACTCGCGTGGCTTGTGACTCTACATATATCATGCACATCATGCACACACATTATGTGTATATATATATATATATTCATATATAATATCATTTACTTGTCCAGACAGGTACAGTACATGCACATACTTTATGTGACACTGAGGTGTCCATCCCAATGCCAAAAAAGTGCTGCTTTTCTTTGATGTTGTGACAACTGTTTTGTTTGGCAACTCTACGAGTAAACCTTCCAAAAACAGCCGATAAATCCAGAACCAATGGGTCACAATACCATCAAATCTGATTCGCCCTGTTTTTTTCGCTAGAATCCGCAAAATCTGCCAAAATCTCAAACCAGCCATATTAATAGTATCATTTCTCGGGACTGGATTCCCAAGTTCGTGGGGTTAAGAACAAATTCTGAAAGCTTCAACCTTTCTTTCAAATGTTGTGGGAATTGTTGGAGGGATTTCAACGTGTTCGGTTACCGTTCAAGTGAAACATGGAGTTTCCACCCTTTTAAAGCGAAAAAGGCCGAAACAGGAACCGCCTCGCAAAGCATCAGCAATCTCAATTTCAACGTTGGATTCACCGTGGGATCCTCTCCGGAATCGAGGTTGAGTTCGGAGTTCGTTGATCCCACCGGTTGTAAGGTGGGTTTTTTCACCGGATGGATCGGATTTTTTGTCATCCAAAATGGGAAGTGTAAAGAATATGTTAAATGCTGACTTATACGGAAAATGAGAGGATTGCCATAGAATTTTCATCTAGGCAAATGACTTCAAAATGAGTATGAATTTTTGTTGGCATATGTTATTAACACGTTCTATCCTAAATTAGTTGAAATGTTTCCAACATCTTAGCATGGCAAGAGGTGCGCCAACAGTTTGCGATGTGGAAATGCCATGTGTGTGTGTGTATTAATCTTGTCTTCAGATCCACCACCTGCCATGGGTGGCTCTCATTTCAGGGTGCGACTTCCAACATGTTGAAAGGGGTGCCAAATGGTTGCTAAAGGGTGCCAGTTCACCATCCCTTTGACCTTAATTGGCATCCCGACTTGAAGGTGCCAATTGTGTTTTTGGATAAAAGGTCAATGAGCCAAACAACTGTAGCTTCTATTGTTGGAATCCTAGAAATGTTCCAAAGTCAAAAAAATGATGTTTTATTGTAAGAGGACTGGTGCCATCTGCGTTGAGCGACCCACTTCCCTCTCGGTTTTATCAAAAGATCATCATCCATGCACGTCTTGGTTCAAAAAAAGTCCAATGGTCTAAGAAAACCGACAGGTCATCCAAGGGATATGTAACTTCTGCCTATTCAGAGCAGATCCCTACTGCCGAGTCCGGCATACAAAAACAAAAGAATAAGTATACAGTATACATATCATATTATTATATTATCATATTATCATATTATTACTTATCGTATATACGAGTAAGTATATCCAGCGTAACTTCCACCTCTCATCCCGAAAAGACGTCCTGCAACAACAATAAGAGTTCCTTTTCTCCTTTGGCATTCAGCCCTTTGGTCACTAAATCTTGTTCCAAGGCAATGATATCTTGAAACTTCCTTGGGAGGCCACGACCCGTCACCGTTGCGACGTTCTTCGTGCGAAGGGTTGGTTGGCTGTCAAGCAATAACATGGCTCTGTTAACCATTTTTTCTACAAAAATGTTGCCGGAATTATAGCATACAAATTTCCAAAGCTGGAAATGTGGAAAATGCGGTCAGTGGTCTCTAGAGGGCTTTGCCAACTATACAAAAAGCATCACATAGGACCCATGGGACAGGTATATGTACCTACATATACCATACAAATCAACAATTCATGTAGGTAAATATACCAGTCCCATGGACCCTATGGGTTACGCCACCTCCGACTATGGGTCATGTTATTTCTATCCACTTCCACTATAGGCAATTTTTTTCGGGGAGAATGAGTCAGCAGGAGCAAAAAACTCTAGACCATATACCGTCTTTGGAAAATCACATGTCGCATCCAGTTGAGTGTATCTCAAGATCAGAAGTCTAAAAATCCAACCTGTCTTTGAAGCCAAGAATTTATCACAGAATGATTCGAGTTCTCCATGTTTTTTGGGGATCAAAAATCTGGGCAACTTTTGAATGAAGGCTATGAAGAATCTCCTACTAAACAACTGAAGTTTCAGTCGGCTGAAGTCGCGGAAAAATCCCTCCCGTGCAACTGGGCTTTCCCCAACGGTGAAGACAAGACCTGAACACACCCGGCGATGAGGGGAAGGAAAATTGTGTATCGCCATGGATTTGTGTGGCTCAAAAAATGATTGGATATCCCAAAAAAAGTGGATCTACCAGCCATTACCAGCCCTTTAGCATAAAGGGAGGTTTGGTTCATTTTTTGTGACTTCGTTTAGCTTCTTAATGTGATTTTGAAGCCATCCCCACCTTCTGTCGCTTGTAAAACGATGGAGGTCCCATGGCGATTCAACTCCGAAAGAAAATGATTTGGGTCTCAAAATGAGGACATCTAGGTGTAGGGATGAGAATCAACAAAAGTTCTTTAAAAAAATGTGTGAAACCACTATGGTGTTCTTTCCAAATTACAATGGCCACATCAAGAATAAAAGGATGGGTTCAGTTTCTCTCTCTTAAGATGCAACACTTTTTCTGTGATTCTTACTTCATACAAGTAAAAAGGAACAACTCGTAAACTCTCACAAATTAGAACATCGATGTTTCGATTTTTCTCCCCGCCCTTTTCATTACACTGTCACCTCCGAACAGCGTTCACAGATCTCCATGTGGATCTGCAATTTCTTGAAGCGGTCCTCCAGCCCGGCTCCAGGATGAAATCTCAACAAACTGTTTGAAGGATGAAGATAGTTACACCCAAAAAAATATACCACCTGGAAAGTAGATGGCGCAACTCCCATGTATTGGTTCATCATGGCCCCTTACTAAGCCACCTTTTGGGAGTTGCGCCATCTACTTTCACTACGGTGTAAACCTGAAACAAAAAAATCTATCATTTGGGTGATGTTCAATTGGGTGATAGTTCCATTTTTGATTTCAATTGGGTGATAGAAGAATAAACGTGAAAGCTAAAAATCACCTAGCCTTGAAGAGGAAAATCATCCTCCAAACCTCCGTGGGGTTCAAAATGTTCATTTTCCAGGGTGTATTTTTTTTGATCTATAGAATTTTGGATCTACCCCCCCAACCCAAATGGTCAGTCACCAACAGGAATATCTTAAACTGTTAGGATAGGGAATCCCAAGCTAAACCTTTATTTGCGACTGGAATCCTAGGGGGTAGATACAATATAGAATTTGTATAGAATGAAGAACATGAATGTTTTTGTTGGGAAAAAACACGACATGGAAGTACTATATAATGATTCTATTGTCTTTTCATAGAAAATCTGCCAACGACTTCAATGGCATAGTCATAGTGACAAATCCTGGCATTAACTCGGTGAAAAACGGTGACGATGAACGTGACGATTTCTAGGTGAATCCCATTGTGATCCCAAAAAATCCGCCAGAGAAGTGGTACTTGCTTCACGCATGTTGCGACAGTTAAAGGCTATAAAACGTCCTATATAAAGGTCATTCCAGAAATCACCATCTGAAATATCTAAAAGTCTAAGGACCTCTACATTCATGCTTTGCCGCTTTTTTGGAGGTCCGGCGGGCCAAAAAACTCATCAAAACAGCTCAACCAAATGAAAGTCAAATGAAAAAAAAAACTCTTACTTTCCATTGTACGGGTTGTTTAATAGGGATCCTTGTTGAATGTTTATTATGATCTCCACATAGCGGGTAGTATAATCCCCTATATACCCTAAACAACCAGTGTGTTTTCATTGCTCAAATGATGATTGTGACCCAATCAACCGGATGACATGATGAATCTACCCCGTTTCTTGTCCTTGTGGTCAGGCAAGGACTGCACTGCACCTTGCGTTTTTTTTTACTCCCAGGGTGATCAACGGCGAATGATGAAACTATCCTTGGATGCAAACTGTTGATGCAAAAATATATCCGTAAAGCAATGCAAACCATCTGAACTGGTTGGACGGAATGGGTCCATCACTCGAGGCAATGACAAAAGACCGTCATTTCTCGCTCATTCCACGATTCAGAAGGGACACGTGGCAAAGCAAAAGTGAAATCGGAAGATCGTAAAGAAATTTGATCCGAAGATGCTAGAGATATGAGGCTATCAGAAAAGACGGCCTTCTTCAGGGAAAATAAGGCTGTGAATAGCCATCTATTGAACCCCTGGCTACATTAAAATGATAGTTCTCACCGAAATCGTTTCCCAAAATCCTAAATTTTGAAATACCTATGTAGAGACTACAGCATTGATTAAAAACAGGTGAGAACTTTGACGTGAAAAGATACTCTGGAAAGAGCGCGGATAGGTTCTGGACATTCGATATCTGCAAATGCTTATGGTCTAAAGTCACGTTAGGTATGAGGGCAATACGCAATTTGCTCACGTTTAATCTTCTACTTATTCAACCAATCAGGGTGAATGATATTGAGCCACATCCACCATCAAAGCGGGAAAAATCGAGATCTTCTATCCTCATCTTTACACTTACAAGAGACCCCAGAAAACTGGGCGGCTCGTGGTGAATCTCAACATCATTCCAACTCTTTTGTCCGCTTGTTGGACTCCATCACCTGTTTTTCTGTAAAGAAACACCTGGTTGGTGGTGTCAACCTCTCTAAAAAAAATATGAGTCAAATTCAGTCAACCTTCCCCAAATAGATGTGAAAATAAAACCATAATTTGAGTTGCCACCACCAAGGTCCACCAAAAATTGCACCCGTTTTTTTAAAAATAACAGCCCACCCATAAACCACCCATTGCATGCCCACCACTCCCTTCCGTGCGAAAAAGAGGCTGATCGTCGACGACACAATCCTCAACAGTTTGGTCCCATGGCATCTGAAGTGGCTTTCGTTTAAAGAAAAAAAACGGCCCCTTGGTTACATTGCTTCCTTAAAAATGGGTATATGGGTGTTACCAAAAATTAGGGAAACACCCCAAGATGGATGATTTGCAATGGAAAACCCTATCAAAATGGATGATTTGGGGGGTACCACTATTTTCGGAAACACCCATATAAACCCCTACGGACTTGGGTTCATGAGTTTATCATCCCCCTAATTATATGGAAATAATGGGAGGTTAGACCCCAGCACATATTTTTTTTGGGTACGTACCAGGTTCCATGTGTTTGTTAATGAGTTCATTTTTCCCAAATTTCATGGAAAAAACATCCTCTCCATAATTTTTCTCTAGTGAAAGAAGTTATGCCAACCCAGTGTATGTTAAATCAGGATTCATCAACGCCCCCTACGTTTGGTCCATCCGTCGGTGTTCCCATTTTATAGGAGATCTTTAGTGTCGGCAGCGTTTGTTTGCAGAACCGACCTTTGGAGTAAAGCCTTGGTAGGAATGTTCAGAAGGTTTGATCCAATTTTTTTTATTGAGCACTACATCAAAAACCACTGAAAGCACGCTATGGAGATAGGCTACAACATCTGCGAGTCAATGATACTCTAAACCCTGTGTCACCAGATTAAAAATGGTCAACCCGACCATCTGTCACAAAGGAAACGGAGGATTCCAACCCAATAAGCCCCCAAAAACCACCAAAAAAACATTCATGAGAACAAAAAAAATCGGCTTATACAAAAAGATCACAGAAAAAAAAAACACAAAAAAATATTCCTTAAAAAATGGAAAACCCTCCCGGTGTTTTTTTCCTTTAAACTCAACAGACACGTCCTTCCCGTGACCGCTGGCTTTCGATTCTCAACCGAGCGTCTTTGGCACCGACGTGCTTCCCGAGAGCACGGACGAGGAGGCCACCGAACTCTTCGCCAGGCGCAACGTGGAATCCTTCGGGGAGGGGTTGACCCGCATGGGGGGGCATCGGCGGAGGCACCCCTTGGGGTGATCCGAACATCTGGAAAGGCAAACGGTTAAAGAAAACGTAAGCCATAAGAAAATGGTTTCTTTTGGTGTAAGATGCCCAATAAAAACCAGTGGAGGGTGGTAGGTTTATCCCACTACTTATGATGGGTTTAATATGTTAATTACACCCCCCGAACATCCCCGAACAAACTAAGAACTGGAACCCCCAAGTCAAGGAGGTTTGGTTTTTGAGATGTTTCTATTTTTCAATTCGGTGTGATGTTTAAGTTCCCTGTTGGTTTTCGGGGGTGCATGTATGTATATTATCATATTATTATGTATAGATCCATCCCTGAAATGTGAGGCTTGCGCTGGCATTTCCACCTGGAGACTATGAGGTCTGAGGGAGGCTTCAAAAATGAGAAATCTACACAAACTAGCAACAGAAGTGATGATCTGGTTGCAGTAAGAAAGTCACGGTAAAAATAAGAAACACACCCATGTTGAACCTCTGAAAAGCGGAAATTTAAAAGAAAAAAAACATCCAGTACAGTAGTACATCCATATGCATGTTTCGTCCTATGTCAATTTGGATTTGTGTTTTTTGGATCGGATGACTTTTTCCTTGGTTTTTTATGTACCTGGAAATCTCTCTGTTGATCTGAAAAGTCCAACCACCAGCAGAACGTCGATCTCGGCTGTGGACTTTGACTTTGTTTCTGGCAAAACGAACCACAGGTAACCTTTTTCCCTCAAAAAAAACATGGAACCTAGCTTTTTCAAGTGCTTTTATCTAAAGTAGCATCACAAATGAATCTGAGGAGAAGATATATATATATATATATATGCCTTTAAAAACAATCCCACAAAATCTCACCTGAATTTCCTCGCAGCTCTCTCTTTTTTTTCATTCCTTCGGCCCCAACTCTTGGATCATCCAACTACATCGACCATGGGGAAAATCGCTCGTCATTTCTGTCCGCTGAGTCGACCCGTCCCCACGGATCACATGGAGTTGTTTGTTGAAACTCCCAAGGTTTAGGACTCCGGAGCCTCTCCGAAAACGTCGGAAAAAACAGGTTGGTTTTTGTTCGTGAAGGGCAATTTTGGTGGGGAGGCGACAAAATTCAGGAAGATACAGTATTGATCCAAAATGGGTCCAAAGACCAGTTAGAAGTAAAGTTATAACTCCACTTATAGGGGTGAAATAACCCCAGTCGCCCATTTGTAAGGTTACAGGGGTTAGAACTCCATTTACAACTAATAAGCGCCCACATTGGAGAACACATAAGATCAAGAAGATCGTCCGATCCCTCCAAAATCATGGATACCAAGTGAAAACCGCTCATGTTGGCCGATATGTTTCTGTCTGCTTAAATATACAGATCTATTTTTGTGAAGGGCTGAAAGAGCTGTGCTGACATTCAACTGGATTGGGGGCTAAATGGGATGAGAGTATGCTGCATAGATCGAATGGAAAGACAAACATACAGATAATTATTTGAGAGATGCAGCGCTTATGTCCTGTGTTCCTGCAATGCAACAATTAGAAGTCTCTTGCCACATACTGCGATATTCCTGAAGTGGCACCCTAGGGGCTTCCACATCAGTTTTTGAAGTGTGTTGTCAAAAGCCTGTTGATTGGTATAGCCAAAAACCATTCATGGGCCTTTGGTACTTAATTACAAACTGGATCATGCTCAAGATGAAGGATCGTGTAAGTAAATATACTTTGGGAATCTTTGGGATGTTCCCCAACGCAGCAAGTGAAGGTCAATAGGGATCCCTTGCCAAATATATCAAGATAATCCTGGGGGTCACTGAAACTGGGAGAGCTGTTCAAAATGTTTGCATTGTAACTTCAAATTGGAACTTGGCCATAGGATCTCACCCATGCAAACCGCCACCAATCTCTCCATTTTGAATAACTGTAACCCTCTGTGGCTGTTAGTGGTTTATGACATACGCATGCTGAATTTTCTTTTGGCGCATCCCAAAAAAAAACTATCAATGACGATGAAACTGGGATATACTTGGGATGGGATGGAGCTCTTAATGAGATGCTTCTCAACCTTCTCAGAGTCACAACTGAAAAAGCCCTCAAAGTTTGGAACAGAAACCAAACAGAAACCAAACAGAAACATATCGCTCTTGGAGTTGTTTTTAACTTTAACTTTAACTTTAACTTTAACTTTAACTTTAACAACAACAACCACAACAACAACAACAACAACAACTTTTCCCTCCCTTTTACTTCAAAAGTTGCTTCGTTTAGGTAGATCATCACCAAAAAGTTGCTTTTTTCCTCCCTCCATCCCCTGGAAAATTCCCCCCCCGCAAAAAAAGAACGCTGAATCACCCGAGTGTTTGCACCTCTTCGGGCGGCGACCAGGGTTCCAGGAGCTTTGACAAAGACCTGGGTGGATCACATGGTGCAGCTGTCGACATCTGGGTGGGTGGTTGAACCAACCTATTTGGGTGTTTCCACAAATAGAGGGAAACACCCCAAAATGGATGGTTTAGAATGGAAAACCCTATTCAAATGGATGATTTGGGGAAACCATTATTTTTGGAAACACTCAACCTATTTAAAAACACGGACCTGTCAAATTGGATCATTTCCCGAAACATTCGGGGTGAAAACAAGAAAATATTTGAAACCACCACCCAGCTTTTTTTTCAGATGGAATTTGATTGGTACCACAAAAAAGGAAATGATATTCTTGGAAGAAATCCTGCACCAAATTCCAGTACTCAAAATAAGGAAATTATAGAAATGAATCTTGGTTACCGCTATCAATGAAATCTATTTTTGAATCATGGGCTAAAACACACACTCTGAGGAGGAACTTTGGGAATTCGTTTGATCTTTTGGTTTTTGTTGGTTGCCGTGGATGTTTTTGTTCGGGTTTTTGGGGTAGTGTTGGAAAAGCGGTAAGTTGGTGGGTAAATTGAGTCCTGTTTTCTGGTGGATTATTCAAAAACAAGACTCAGGGACTCCAATCAACAGAGACCGTGTTCAAAAACCAGACTTTTGTATTCTTGTATATATATATATACATACATATTCCAAATGATTTGAAAACATATTTCAGATGCTTTAACATGCAAAAGTTACTTGAATTTCTGCAAAGAACTTTGTGTATTGCTCTTGTTGACAAACATCTGTTACATTACGGTTCGGTTCTTTTTACATGAGCTTAAAAAAAAAACAGCATGATGTTTGCACGATTTCCATCAGCCACAACAAAAAGGAGGCTTTTCACAGCCAGCAATAAAAACAGTACACCAGAGTCTCAATAATTCCAAGTCATAGTTCAGGGGTGTTTTTAGACGGTTAGTTATGTAAAATATCCAATGTTTAAGTCACACTTCCTATCATGGAAGAACCTCCCAACCTCATGGCAGGTTGGTCTCCCGACGGTGCATCTTGTTCCAGTAGTGAAGCAGCCCTGGATGGGCCGTAAGAACGGTTATTTGAAAAACCTTCCCAAAACGGTGAAAGGATCCATATACGCATGAGAAGTATGAGATGATTCTTTTTTGTTAAGTAAAAAATTCGACTCAAATCAAATGACGTGAGGAAAGAACTACTATATTACATACCCTACGTTAAAATAGATTTACATATGACATCTGTGTTTGCAAACATTGAGCTGGATCTTCAGGGGTCATAAGATTGGTCCATTTGGGCATGGATGTGGCACGCTGGCCTTGAGGAGTCATACTGTTGATGCTTCAGAAATCCCAAGGCCAACCACCCGTTTGGATGTATAAAAACCCTGTAAATCATGGGATAACCCACATATGAACTGGTGATCACCGGATTTCTGAACCATCCGCAGTCTTCCAAACCTTCAACAACTACTAAGCTAAGCTTTAGAATTCACAACACGGTTATGGATGGACCTGCTGATGCATCAATTCCAGAAAATTCGGAAATTCCCTTCAAAATGACCAGCAACAGCTGCGTCAAGTTTGATCTCCCCAAAATGGGTGCCATGCTTTCATCGAGCTCACCGGTCGATTCCAGGCTCCAATTCCATCTCTTGCGCTACCATCACCGGGGGTGCCTCGCCACTTCCTCCTTCATACGCTGGAAACTCCACCCTGTCATGCCTCCAAAACGACAAGACTTGGGACCCACCCGCTGTTCAGCCCACCCCACCCCCCCAAAGAAATGGAAACTCAGTCATTTTTTGCAAAGAATGAGGTTAAAAAGTCTAAACTGTCATTTTTCATTTGTCCTACTAGAAAACCAATCAGGAAATAGTAAGCTACCCTTCAAAGTTTTTATAGCTTGGACGGTCACCCCCCCATGCCACACCCCTCACGGTGGTGAATAATCCCTTCATAAGACCTTATTTCTTGGGTACTTTTTGAGTTTCTCTGTTCATTTTTAGCATCTGTGCCCTAACAGTTTGAAGGTGTTCAGGTGTCTATCTGTTCAATTCTGCAGAAATCCTCCCAAAAAAAATGAAAGAAATCATCTTCAATCTTCAACTGTAAAATCTGTTTTTTACATCCCTGAAGATTAACATGGAACATAATCATGGAGGTTTGGTTCAGATCATTTTCCAAGTGTGTACCATTCAAACTTTCAAAACTTTCAAGTGGCTTCCATTTTCCAACGACAAGTGGCCGTTTCCCAGGTTGGTCTTGGGAGCGAATGGATCCTGCTGCTGCGGTGGTTGGTGGATATCTAAGCCATTGGGAAAAATGATGCGTTCAAAAGTGGGAATCTTCCCCGAATTAGGTGGAAACCACCATGTGGGTGTGTGTATATATATATATAGAGAGAGAGAGAGAGATATTATAGAGTTATATAGTGTGTATATGTGTGTAGATAGATACAGTATATATATATATATATATTTGCCATATGTAGATCTATTGTTCCTATTTGTCTATTCATGTGTATGGCTGGAAAAGGAAGCAAAAAACCAGCAAGAGTGTTTGTAGATCTGTTGCAGCTGGAAAAAAAATAGGAGGACTTCTTGTGTTTCTGGAACTCTTGGGCTGCACAGGCAGGCGACTAAGATAGTGACTAGTAGGGTGTTGGGGGAGCATTCCAAGACATTACTCCACCCCCCCCCAAAAAAAAAGGGACGAATGTCCCCGGAAAGGGGACAATTGAAAGGACAGGAGAATCATCTTCCAACCATCAATTTTTCAGGGGTTTGAACCGTTCGTTTTCATGGGGGGTAATTTCTAGAAATTCTGATGCTTGAAAGATCCTCAATCCTGCACAAATGGTCCGGCTGTCCTGGATGTTGGGTCCACACTCTGTGGTCTTCTTGTCCTCGTGCTCAATGATGTGAATGGGCCTGGCCGTGAAGGTTCCAACTCTTCCCAACAAAGGGTGATGCTTGCAAAGATTCAAGCAAGCACTTTCAAACAAACCTCTCTGATTATTAGTAAAGTACATCTTGGATCTAACCCCCCCACCCAGTAAGGGTCACCACCCAGTATTATCACATTTTTAGTACGGAATCCCCAACCTAATCCTTTATCAAACCACTGTTACTAGCTTGGGGCTACAGATCCACAGATGTACATAACCCCCAGCTTGTCACTCAACAAAGCCCAGAGATAGTTACATAAGGAGTTCCCAACCACGGGGAGGATGGATCTTTTTGCAGAAACCAAGGAAATTTGCTACACAAACCCCCAAAATTCACAGATTTACCCACTTACTTATCTTCGAAATCGTTGCAAACACCCAGGCCATTCTTCCAAAAAGTATCTTGTTCCAAGAGATTTCCCGTGATAAACACGATGAATGAATTCAAACAATTTCTTTTTAGATGATTTTTCTGGCACAGTTGAGTCAATCAATAAATCAATCTTCCTACACTTCACGGAAATGTCGGACCATTGGGCATCCGTGCAAGGACAATGGCAAAGGACCCTTGGTGCCCTTCAGAACACAAATGCCCTGGCGACAATGAGAAGCATTCCAGGCTTTCTTGATAGTTCCTTCTTATTAGAATTATTAGCACGTTCTCGAAGAGATGAACATGTCTGATAAAAATCAATACAATGAAACCCTAGTTGGTGGTTTCAACCCATTTGAAAAATGCTCGTCAAATTTGATCATCCTCCCAAGTAGGGGTAAGAAATGAAAATGTTTGAAACCACCACCTAGAATCAGCATTTGAGGCATCCCAATCCATCTAACAAATAAATGCGAAACGACACAAGACGCGTGTTTTTTTCACAAAACTCCGACCTCCGACTTCCAAGGAAAGTTCTTGTAGAATTGCCTCACCAGCAGAACCGGCCAAAGGAGAATAGCCGAATAGACGCTTGGGCAAGGTGCCGCAACACCATTGCTGTTGAAACTTTTCGGAAAAAACAAGTGCAAAAAAACATTGAACAATTCGCATTCACAGCAGCTTCACTCAAGTCTCACCATCTAAAACGATGGTGCAAGGCATTTCTATGTCTGTTCAATTCAAACCATGTTCCAACCCCATGAGAAGAGTCTTGGAGAATCATGTAGGTAGGATTGATGGTTCAGAACTCCTGGGGGGAAAAACCTGGAGATTGGAAATCGTTTTCCATGTGAAAACTACTTACAGTATACCAGATGTTCGAACCAACCATCAACAAGTAACAGCTGTAAAGGTTTGGATCTGTGTGCAGCCCCAGTAACATGAAACCCTTCAGAAGCTCCGAGCCCATCGTCGCCTGCCCAGCACGGGGGCTTGGGAAATGCCAATGCTTCGTTGGTGGGTTTCTAGATTGGTTGATTAAATCAATCCAAGGAAAACTTAGAATAAAAAAACAGGAACCTACACCCTGTTCAATTNTTCAATTAACGTGGAAGTGCAGGTTGGAATCCTTTCGCTTAACATGGATGTTGGTACTATTTAGTTTTCTTGGGGAAACTGGAATCCCTCCTATTTAGTTGACCCTCCCTGGGTATTAGTGTACATGGAACCTGACCAAATGCCATCGTGCATGGCCAAGTGCATATCGATGGAATCTGACCAAGAAGTTGTTCCCCAGGAGGTCAAGAAATTCAAGAAACATCGGTGACCATTCCCAAGCATAACATTGACATGGAAGTGCCTAGATTCAGGAATATCAAGAAGAATGAAAAATTTGCCACTTCCATGTTCAACAACTTTCTTGTGGGCCCTCAAAACTATGCATGTCTAATCCTTCAAGTGGACATGTTTATTTTATTTGCCATGTGTTGACGTCCATGTTCATGAAAAAGCCCGCAGATCCAAGGCCAGGACGGCCTACAAATTGCTCTACTTTTGTGTCCCCTTTTCATGGGTTTTGTT
>DF244634.1:0-24863 GCA_000507305.1 Breviolum minutum Mf 1.05b.01 | reverse complement strand
AAGTTTTCCAAATCAGGCACTTCTTCCAAGGTATTTCCCAGGTTTTTTCCCCACCATGCCTCTTTGACGCTGCCATCCAAACCCGAAGCGAAGAAGTCTCGGGTCGCGGAGCAACGACGCAACGAGACAACGAGTGCCGTTGAAGCCGTTAACGACTTCAACGGACTTTGATCAAGCTTTCAGGCTTTTTGGCACATCAATGTGCAAATTTTAGGTGTTTCCAAAAATAGGGGTATATACCCGCAAATCATCCATGTCTAAAGACTTTTCCCTTATAAACCATCCATTTTGGGGTACCATTATTTTTGGAAACACCCAAATACCTCAGTTTATATCCAAAGAAAACTTCTGCTTTTTCGACCTTGTCGCAAGGATGCTCCAAGAGAAGGAGCAGCACCATCCGTCAGAAATTTGTAAGCAGTATCGATTCCTTCTGTCCTGACCACGGTTGCTGCGACGAGAGTATAGGGAGGCTTCACTTATTTTTTCCTTGAACCCTTCAGAGCGCCACTTGGGCTTTTTTGGTCCAACCTTTTGTTTTTGAAAAAAAAAAAAGCATCAGGCATTTGCACCGCTTCAAGTGCAATTCCCAAACGTCAAACAATTCGCCCGCATTTTTTTAACCGGTTGCATAGGGTGCCCCGACATTGCGTTTCCTACCACCAACGGATCCAAACCTGAAAACGACATCTACCAGGTTCAGGGGGGCATACCAATGTCAACAGAATACGTATACCTTACAATCTTGGCGTTTTGGGCTTAAACATTTGAGGCTGAAGAAAATCGAGTCTCCCCAATGTTTTTTTCTGGTTCCTTGAAATTGATATTTGATGCTAGGGATTGTTTAAATTCTACAAGGCACAAGATATTTCACGTATATTATGTATGAACAAGATGACTCTGAAACGTTGAGTGGAGTGACTGCTACCTACAATCCTTTTACAAGAACCAAACAAAACACATCTATGGAATACTGCATTGGCTCTGCAATACCTAGTTCCATGGTGAAAAGATGTGAAAAAGATTGAAAAGTAGCCTGCAAATGGACGGAAAAACTGTTCAAACTGAGATGTCAACGGAGCAACTCATCAGCCAAGGTCAATCCAGAAGCCAAGCGGAAGCTGAGGACCTGAGGGTGATGGGTCCATGCCAACCTTGGGGTCCATCAGTCCCATCTATCTCCAGCCAAAGATGAGCCAAGGCATCGCGGGGGCCATCAATGACCCAATTCCAAATTCCAACTACACTCCTGGATCAACTACCATGGCCATGGAAAATCCACCATTTTGATGGTATTTACCAGCAAAGAAGGGGACTTTCCAGGGGCGAACTGTTAGTTTCAGGGAGGGTAGGAATTTTGGGACCAAATAGTTTTTGAGTCGACAGGCCACATCCACAGAAGCACCCGGCCCCGGGTTAATGCTTCCGATGCTGGATGTGCACATAGGAGCAGGAGCTGTCACTTTGAGAAGATGAATGCAAATAAAAACGAGATAGTGACTCAGATTGGCGAAGACAGGCTGACCAGTTTACAAGCAGAAAGTTTTGACCCGTTCTTGTGCTATCTGCTAATGAATTTTCCAAGCGCACAACAAGTCAAAGTAGTTAAAGTTCAATTTGAGGTGGCCACTGCTTCCAGTCCATCAGCAACTGTGTTCTTGAACTCTCTTGAGCAAAGACCTTCCTGAAGGTTTGTATCGCCGCAAACCGGTTGTGGATAATGATCCCTTTCACGGTAAACACGACAAACCACAAACCACAACCATTGCCACAACGAGAACCAAACCATAACCAAAAGCAACCTTAGACTCCTAGCACTATTATGCACTATTGCCCTTTTCAAGATGGCCCGTTCTGTTTTGACGTGCCTTGCTCTGTCACTTCATCAGACTGAGCACTACACCCCAATTGCAAGTTGGGAAAAGGAGAGGAGGCCACTGTCCTGACAAATATGTAAAAACTGACCTTGACAATAAAAAATCAGTACTGTTTTTGCCCCAAACAACCGTATGCTTTCAGGGTCGTTGAGGCTCCCTGCTTCGTCTGGCAACTTGCTGCTCTGCTTATCCTGCGTTGCCCGTGGAGGGATCTCCGGTCGAAACCCCCCGCGAAACGTGTCACGTGGATTCACGTGGCATCTCCCCCACAAAAATTTGGAAATGTTGTAAATTCAAAATATCCGGTACATAGAGGAAACGAGTTCAAATTAAGACAATGAAATTGAAAATCCGAAATGAAGAAAACTCTTTGGCTGATAGTAGAGTAATTTGGGTTGAAACACCTATGTATCAGGTTTCCTAATCACTTTGCACTCCACATCACAGGTAAATGCTCCCATGTCAAACCACAAAGCATGTCATGTGAAGGGTTTCATTTCATTTACGAGCGCGCGCGCTTTCTCACATCAGTGGACAGATCTCACATCAACCCAATGGCACACCGCATTTACTGATCTCACATCAGTGGGGCAGATCTCACCTCATCCCAATGGCACACCGCAGGAAACCAAGTCAGAGTCAGCGAACTATGCAATACCAATGTCTACAATTCCCTTGCGATCTGCTATTCCAGAATTTAATAAAGCATCATGCTTCAGATGTATAGCCAGGAGCAGTTCCCAATGGCACACTGGCTAAACCAACCTCGGAAGTACGGATATGAATTCTAAGCGTCCGTCTTAGATCTGTGCAGGGTACATTGTTTTGAGTTGGTATTCGACCAAAAGATGTATGCATCGAAGATATAACAAATCCAATTCCCTAATGGCACACCGACTTTCATCAAAGATCTCGCAGTTGGGGCGCTTATCTGTCAGTGGCCAGTTTTACAGTGGGTTAAAATCATACACAGCATCAGAGCCTGTAGCAATCCATATTTCAAGCAGCACATATTTTGCGGGCATGCAATGGGTGGAAACATCTGGCGGCCAGCCACACATCACTTAGCGAAGTCGGGCTGACAAAGCAAACTGCACAGTTCTTCTTCCAAGCCTCTGTTGTAGCCACTTTGAAAGCGATGCAGGCAACAGTATGAATATGGTGCCACAGGCGGCATGGACACTGGACTCAAACGAGGTCCCAACGAGGTCTAAACGAGGTTCAAACGAGGTCCAGAGAATGGCTAGGCCAGGGGGTGGCCTATCATTTAAGACATGTTTACTCATAAACACACCTGCAGTTGGCACCTTTACCTCCTAGAAAAGAACCCCTACAGTCTACGTGACATATCTCATGACAAGCGCAAGTGTGCCTATGCGATTGGGTGAGTAAACGCAACAAACAAAACGACTAGATATATGATATGTATGTGACACGTTTATTTGATGAGCTACGTCCATAGGTACACATGCAGTTGGCACCTTTACTTCTTTGAGAAAAACAACTACAGTCTAGGTTACATATCTGCTGACAAATGCAGGTGTGCCTATGCGATTGGGTTACCAAACGCAACAAACATAATTTTTAGATTAGATTTTAGATATTACAGTAGGTGACCTGATATTGATGATCTACTTCCATAGGACCCTGCAGTTGGCACGAGATCTTTGCACCGGCACGAGTAAACCCAGGAACCCAGTACCACACATAGACACTCACAAATGCTAGTGTGCCCTTGCGATTTGATGTCTCAAAGCCTTATTGACAGATTAGGATCTTATATGATAGGATCTACTTTTTTAAAGCTCCTCCCAACGGCACACTTACACTTGAGACGAGATCTGTCCCCCGAGACGAGTAAGAACACCTACCCAGTACAATTCAATTGAATGGGTAGGACTTCGGACCGCACCATTTCCTTAAGTGCCTCATTTCCAACATCAGGAGCTGATTTTCATCAATCCTGTACTGCTTCCAAGATACAAACCAAGGTGCCCAAGGAGCTCCGTTGTCTCGCAACGCCTGGGGAAATCAACGAACGATTTGCAACGCAAACCCTAAGTGTTTTTCTAAGAAAAGGCTCCTAATTATCTAAGATATCCAACTCAGGTGATGTAACCGTCACCACCAGAATCGTTACATTTTACAGTAGTGGATCCCGAAAAAAGACCATCTACCACGGCCACACCCGAACTCTACGAACGTTTTCGTTGCTAACATTAAAAAACGTCACCCGCACCAACCTTGGAGTCTAATTCATTGACACTTGCTGCACCAAAGGGGGTCAACCTTAGTCGCATCGAACCATCCACCGGTTCATCTTCCGGTGATTCACTGGAAGATTCCAGGCCGCCACGGGGAAAAATCAAAAAATGGTGTCAGTTGTCAGAATGAAACAGCGGCCGTTTGGGGCCACGTGACACGTGGTTCCTGTAGTAGAAAGGACCATACCTGGAGGGAAAACAGGCTTCGATACAGCAGTCAACCACGCTGTGTGTCAAGGCAACTGAGGATCCTGACCAAACTGTCTCGTAAACGGTGCGAACATAAACCTGCCATTTTTTTGAAGAGAGCATACGAAAATCACCATGGAAAAATCACCCATTTCTTCAAAAACCTTGAAAAAACACCTGTTGGTGAGTTATCACATCAGTGATCACTACCTATGGCAATTTCAAAAATAAGTATCACCAAATAAACCAACTCATGAACCCATCTTTGATGACCAACCACCCTAAATGAACTCACAAAAACCCATGGTGGGAACTCACAGTTTTTCAAATTCCCAGCTTCATGGGATTGGTCAACTGGCTGAGCTTCCAGCAAGAAGCAGGAAAAGGACCAATGGTAATGCAATCCTCAAAGGTGGGAAGTAAGGTTCAGAACCACGATGTCACGTCATCTGATTCATGTCATATCATGTCATATCTATATAAGATTAAATAAGAATATCATCATCTACAACGATTTGGTGAAGTTGTTCAAGAATCTTGGTGCTCCACTTTGCACTTGTACTATGGTTTCCGTCTGAGTCACTCACTCGAATGCTGTCGCACACGGTCTTCGACATTTCAATAAAACATTCTTGCCTCGTCATTGGTGCCGTGGTCAAAAAGCATCATTTTGTGGAGATCATTTTCCGTGTGATTCCATGTCATCCTATCCCATATTGTCAAAGAGGGTTGTTCACGGCCCAATGAACCCTCATCCCCTCCAAAAAGTTGCGGCCAATAAAAACTAGTCTTGCAAAGCTCGCAAAGCTCTTGCCGAACTTTGCAAGGAAAGCTGTGGCCAACTTGACATTTGAGCACCCAATGCTTCAAACATTATGTTATAACCGTTACATGTTCATCTCATTCTCTGACAGTTTCATACCACACAGTGCGTGGTACAAACTGTGCCCCTGAATGTCATTGTTTAAGCTCCTCGCGCAGAAGAGATGTGAACCTCGAGTCATGTAGAAACAGGCCAGTACCACTTCCCCCGTCTTGTTCTGTTGCCACACAAACATAGAATTCTTGTTGAAAGAGATGTCCAACTGTTTCAGCGCCACCGAATGCAAATGTCTCAGTGTGCAGCTGTCGAACACCATCTCCCATCGCCTCAGGCTGTCGAAAAAACCATCTGTCAATCCAACCAAGGTGTTCCTGCTGAGGTCCACACGATATGTGTTTTGGCTTCACCAAACACGATGCGAGACGTAAAAAAAGAACGGCAGAATGCGCTGGTCTACAGCTACTTTGCAGCTGTTGCCTCTTTGTTGGACCCTACTCTACTCGCTCTAAAGCTTGAACTGAAAATTGCCACATCAACCTTTGAATGAGAGGCCACCACTTTTTGCAGCTACGAAATTGAACCAAAGGAAAAACAACCAAAACAAGCCGCCCATTCACACGGTCATTGACTCATTGACCCCTTTTTTGTCGCTCTATTGGAGCTTCTTCAGCACGCGGAGCAACCGTTTCGCCCCCTCCTCAACCCATACTCTTTGTCCTGCAAAGCAGAATGAAAAACGATTGCACCACTTCAGGAAATTGCCCAATCAGGATGTGACCCTCAGGGGTATGTTTCAAGCGTCTCTTTCGGAGTATGTTTCGCGCGCCTCTCTCCAGAAAGACAAAAACCAGGAATCTCTTTCAGGGGTCTGTTTTGACGAATCCCTTTCGCCAAAGTCGAAGATCCCAGCCATACTTAAAGTTGGCACTTCAGCCACAAAAAATACCCTCCCTGAAACTAACAGAACAGTTCTCCCCTGAAAATTGGTGATTGGAAGCTTCATCCTTTCCAAATTGGGGTTTCGGCCATTTTCGGCCCATTTTCAGGGGCGTAAAAAGGTTTGATGTTTAGTTTTTGGGGTGTCCCAGGGCTCGCCCCATCAACTCCCAGGGCTCGCCAATCCTGACTTTTCTTCATCCAAGCCCTCGAGGCTCTTCAAACGCTGCAACAAGTCGTTGAGAGCCTTCCCGCCGGGTCCCGGGAGCAACCAGGGAAAAAAAACCAGGCTGAATCTCCAGTGAACCAAACGGTAAAGGGCCGACAGAAAAAAAAAACATGTGGGCCTCGTCCACTTTGTCGACTCCTTCCTGCCGCTCACGGCCTCAAAGTTTTCAAAAACTGAAGATGTTTGGATTCTAGATGGACTTGATAGTGGAATCACAGCTGTTTCCTTCAAAAAAAGTCACCCCTTGCAAAACCCACAAAAAGAGAAGAGAATTGCTCAAAAATATCATATGTTTGTATATTCACATCCAACCCTGGTGATGTGTTTTAATCAAGTTTTGCTTTGAAATGATTCTCAGTTTGCTCAAGTTCCGGGCTGAAAGTGGTCTGTTTCAAATCAGCCACCTCTCAACGTGAACAGAATCAATGGCGACAACTCAAAGTTCTTTTGATCTCAGACCTGGCCGTTTGAATATCTTACCAATCTCCAACTCACTGAAGTAATGCAATCTTGTGAGGATTTTGCACTGAAACTATGATTTCAGGTGAATCATGTGAACGTCACAATGAAATTTATCCAGGCATGGATGATTGCACGACCGTGGTTTGACAATCTTGACTTCAGCCCCCATAGCTACACCTCTTGAACCCAAATATTTAAACTCCAACATCCAAAATTCAGCTGCTATGTTTCACAGAGGGCCTTTTTTCTGACAGGTGAAATACCCCCTTTTCCAAGAGGAAACTGTATATACATCTACTCTCATTTGTGATTTTTCCGTAGCTATCGTGGATTCACCCACCGACCCGGTAGCAGTGATGGAAAGAATCCAGCTCACCATCTCTTTGTAGTGGTAAAGTATCATGGAAAAACATCCCATAATTATAGCATCATTTTATATAAATCAATGTTTTATCAATTTCATTGTCCGACTCATAAAACTGCCAAATTGATAAACATCATCACGAGGGGGTCATCCCCCCCCAAATGTGACCCCCAGCTTTTGGGCTTTTGAAATAGCACCTCACCATCGCGGCCACTCACTTCTAGGTCTGCAAGGTCCAGCAATTCCTCGGTTTGGAACGGATGAAACCTTGGAATTTTCTGCTCTGGATATATGATATATACCTTCCCTGAAACTAACAGCAAAAGCCCCTGAAAATTGATGGTTGGAAGATTACTTTCCTTTTGGGTACCTAAATTATTAATTTGAGGTGCTATGTTAGTTTCAGGGAGGGTAGAAGTCACAGTGTCCATGTTTCCGAATGTTGGAAGACATTCTCAGACTTGGGAGCGCCTCAGGGGGTAGATCTGCAATATCAGTCTCCTGTCCAGCATTGCAAGCGGACACAAAAAACAGCGTCACATGGTGGTCGCGACTGAGTTTTCTTGTTTTTTCAGCCGGTGGATTTATATAGCTAACCATTGAACCATATTATGGCATACCTAATTTCCTAACATGTCCCCTTTCTCAATCTGTTTTCTTACAAACCCCTCCTCTGAGAACGGAGGAGCAGCAGACTCTTTAGAAGGCTCTACACCTCGCCATTTCCGCGCCCCATTTCCCGTCTAAGGGTGGATGCACCCTACATCTGGTGGACCAACAACCAACCACTGAGAGACGAACGGATCGACACTTTTGGGGATGTTTCTTCCTGGATCTACGGGAAAAGGATTCGTCAATTTTCAGAGTTTCACTTGAATGGCAGAAACAGATTGAGTTTCACCATATGGAGTTATTGGTGGAATCAAGTCTTCGTTCAGCTCGTTTTGAAAACCAATGGATGATCAAACTTTCCGAAACATCATCCGGTGAAACTCAGTGGAAATCCATCGTTAAACACCATTTTTTGGAAAAATAGTCATCAATTGAAACCATCAGGCCCCCCAAAGAGTTGTAAACATGAAAACTTCCAATGTAGAACCAATCAAACTCATATACCTTATGTATCCTTATGTTGCATGGCTATTTGCCTGAAATTCATCTAGGGCCAATGGAAGACTGAGAAAGAAAAGAAACTCTCGATTTAAACCACGTTTTGAATGGTTTTGAATCGTGAAGCTTTAGAACAAGAGCTGCCATCAACTCCATGTTTGTGCAGAGGTTTGTCCATGGTCCTCAATCTTGGGCAACTGAAGAAAGACAGGTACTCGAGGTCGAGCCTGGCTTGAACCCGCCAAATTTCCTTCACACCCTAAAAAAATGTGGCGCTTCAATCCTGCATTTTTGGGGGATGTATAGAAAAAACTATGAGGGATTTTTTTTTTCCTATTTGTGATGTAGAAAAATATGAGGGTGACAAAACATATGTAAGTAAAGGGGGAAACTAATCAACATGACCAACCCACATCAACAGTATTTTCGGCAAATTGTTGAAGTTCACAAACTCCGAGCCCCAAAGTTTCTTAGACAAAACTTGTTGCATGATTGAGATCCATCATATGTGCAAAAAAAAAACGACCCCCCATATGGATGTTCCCGAAAATAGTGGTACCCCCCAATCATCCACTTTTATAGGGTTTTCAATTACAAACCATCCATTTTGGGCTACCCCTATTGTTGGAAACACCCATATATTGACTTGCACGTTTCAATGGGTGGAAGGGAGACTTGTTCCGCAGCACCTTAGTGGCCCATACCGCAACAAAAAAACCGGCCAATGCCTCCAAGGAGAGGGGAGCTAGAGCTTCGAGTCGGCGAAAACAACAGTGGCCTGAGAGCACTGGCCTTAGATCTTCAGCAAAACTCCCTGGATGTTGAAAAAGAAGACCTGTGATCATCTTTATCGAAAGCCGGAAGTACAAACATAAAATTCAACTCTGACGTGTCTGTACATATCTTACGTTTCTCTCAACATGTATGTGCCAGGCAAATCCAGGCAAGACAACGCCACTATCCAAAACGAACAGGGAAGTAGGAAAAAAATACAGTATATCGGAGTTTAATTTAAAAGAAAAAAACGATAGCATTGGGGATGTCTCAAAAAAAAATCAACCCAACAAAATCATTGAAAATCCCATGGCTTTATCTGCCGAGATGCCCCAGTACTCGATGAGTGTTGTCAAGTTTGGGATCAGCACCCAAACTCAATGCCAACCTGAGACATTGTGTTTCACACCGAGGGTGTGTCATACAGGTAACCAGAACTATCCAATAAGTAATAAGTACAGTAATTGAAAAGTAGATGGCACAGTCCCTACATATTGGTTTATAAGGGCCTTTTACAAACCTACTTTTTGGTATCTGTGCCATCTATTTTGGCCTTCAGGTAACCTTTTAAAAGAAGTACATCTCAATCATTGAACAAACACAAAATGAGAGATCCTTATCATATTATCTCAAAAAAAACCTTTCATTTCTCTATACTAAGCTTTTGACCCAGCACCACTTCTAGGAGCAGAGAGTAAACCAGCCTGGGTGCGTGTAACAACATCGTCCATCCTCCACTCAAAAAGGCTTGGGTCTTAACAGTTTAACTCGGGCCACGGACACTGCAATGTAAACCAGCGCTTTGGAAACCGTTTGCTACTGGCTCCATCGCCTCAAGTGTTTCAAACAAAACAATGCCATCGTTTCGGTAGTCTTATTAAAGAGGTGAAACAGGTGGAATACAAAATGTCATTTGCTTACAATTCTTAATTTTTGTTGATGCTACTTTATTGAAAAAAAAAACACAACCAAATCCAAGAATCAAGAAAAAATGTTCAAGTTACAACCTCTTGTTGGGGCCCGGGCCTTTGGCGCTTCCACTGGTAACAAACCGGCTGCCATTTCTTGCGTCGCCTCACCTGCAATTGTCATACGATTTCACCAACTCACCAACCTCCAAAATCTCTTGAAACTTTCGGATGAACTTCATTCACCAAAACAGATGTTCAACCAAAAAAATCGGCTTCACACGGAGGAGTTCTCTTTTTAAAACTGCAACGAATCTGTCGCGGGGCGTCGCAACGACTCTGATGGCTGATTCAGTCTCCGTTGCGAAAATTTGGACTCAGAAAGTTGGTCCAAAAATCGTGGCCGCGCTTTCGAAGCAGAAGACGTTGGTCCGGCATAAGAATGTCTCGACGAAAAACTGAAATAATGTAAGTATTCCAATGTCTTCAGAAACTTCACGTCTCCCAAACAACAAAAAATATCCGAACTCTTTCAAACCATCCACTTTACTCTGGCCACCTCTTCTCCTTCCTAGGTCTTTTGCCCCAACTCATCGGCCGGATTCTCCGAGTGATTTCACGAAAAACACAACAAGAAAAAGGGAGGTTTGGTCCCGGGAAATAGCCAGTGATTGGCGAAAAAACTTGGGCTCCTCAGCTGTAGGGGTCCCAGCTGCCACCATAACCACCATAGCCGTTCCCTCTTTTGCCACCACGTTTGCCACCATCCCAGGCGTCGTACTTGCCTTTCCCCTGGCCAACATCGTGGGTTTTTGAAGACAGGTGCCCTTGAAATGGGGGCCCCCAGGTATAGCCATGTATTGGCCAGCCCAAGGTTTTCCCAAAAAATTGGATCTCCCTCTAAATCCTACATATAGGTGACTAGTACTCAGATCTCGGTGATTTTACGAAGACCAAAGGTGAGCAAACTTTCTTTGGTACTGTTTATGGAAGACATCCGGATAACCACCTGGAATGTATAGAAACCTTGAAAATAATGGGATAAACTACCTATCAACTCATGCAGGATTTCTTCCATCAACAGTATGATCCTACAATGGGTTAGCTTCACAAAACAAGCTGGAACTCTCATCTGGATCAGGTGCCATCCCTGGCTTGCGGACTGACCAATACAATGTCAAGACCGAGCATCCCTACTTAAACTTGCAATCATCCGAAGGTGACAACAGATTCACAGATTCACAGTCCCGTATATAATCCCAATTCAGGTCACTAACAGTGGTAAATGAAGGTTTATAGGGATCCGCTACTAAACATGTAATATTTCTGGTGTCAACTCACTCAAAAAATGCCAACATCTTTGCTGTTCCCAACTGAACGTAGTCCCCCGGGATCGCCTGGCTACCTTTGCCTTTGCCTTTACCTCATGGTGGTTTCCGGAGAAGGGCACATGTGTTGTTGCCTGGTTTTTTCCTGAGATTCCAAAGGTTTCCAACACGTAGCCACGACATGTATATTGTGCATGTATAATATACATATGTTTATGTACTATAGTAAATAGGTGTATGTATAGGTACCCATATGTACATCTATACCACACGTGCCCCAAGAAAAAAGGTCTTTATGGATAACCACCCAGTCAGGCAATAATATATGTAGGTTTTGTTCTTACATCAAAGCTTCCCGCCACGTTCCAATCCACAAAGTCTCTGCGAGATGCGACTCTTTCCCTTCCCTTCAGCACTGTCCGATGTACAATCTACCGCCTCACGGGAAGCAAAGGGAGTCCCGGCTTCCATTCATTGACGTAACTGTCGCAACCTGCCTTTGGAGGTATGTCTTGAAGCGCAGTCATCAATTTCTCTGCTGCAGCAACTCCACTCCTGAGTTTTTTTTCAATTCCATGGGACCACATGTAAGATGTATCGTACAAATTATTCTCATATTGCCATAAATACTACAGTATCAAAATTATTATTATTGTCACTATTATCATCAGGATCATTATCATTATTATCATCATATGATTATCATATCAGTATCATATTATTATATCACTATCATATTTTCATACTATCGTTATAATAGTGTTCTAATATCATCATGACATTTGGATCCTGATATGATATAGGGCGAAAGAAACATACAAATATATGTATATATATATACTATATACATACTTATACAATCCATACAATATCAACATGTGGGTATATCTATTAGTATGTATAACCATGCCAAAAAGTGGCGTCCAGTAACTGCTAGTTCTTTGCACACTTATCTGCTGACTTAATAAACAATAGATCAACATAGATCAACTGTGATACCATCCATGTTCCAACTGCAGATGTGTCTCTGAAAACAGCCACTGAAACTGGAGCTTGTAAAGTAGTCACCAGCCAGCAATAACGGTGGACTGCTGCTCACAACCATGCACGGCCCTGATTCTGATAAAACCTTGGGACAGCTCGAAGTGAAGATGGTCAAAATGGTGTCTTCTTTGATAAATCCAACATTGGCCATCCATCGCATACATCAACGACATCAACTAGTCTCTCTCTGATGCAGCCAATGCACTGGCTTTTCGACCTGACTCTGCTTCCATGTAATAACTTTGGATGTATTTGTCAACTGCGAAAGTGGACCTGTCCAAGAAAAAAACAAGACTGGAGCAGGCTCACTTTCGATCCAGTGACACACCAAAATGAAGGGACAGTAGATGACTCTAGATTTCAGCATGGGACTTGAGTTCATAGGTCTTTAAAATAAACGAAAAGAAAGGAAAAGACCTATATTCCCATTATTTGCACCAAAAATCGTCCATTTGTTTGCCCATCTCTGGGCCTTGCAATCCAATGAGTTTCTGCACATGTGTGGCCACTTCTTTGAGAAGCCGTTCATCTCTTCCACCACGTTGCGCATTTCGTTTTGCCCATTCTTTGGTTGTATGTGCCACCAACACCAAACCTCCATTCCTGCAGGGTTTGATGGCTTTAACGACCGCCCAGTTGGAGTGATGAGAACATGCCGATAAGCTGAGGCGAAGCTGAGGCCAAGGACGAGTTTCCACTGGCCATCTCCGTTTTGCGAGACTGATAACACAAGATGTGAAGGACGTCATCGTCGATCAACTTCCTGGATGCATCAGCTTCATGGGGGAATGAGGTTGTAGCCTTATGCCGCCCTATGTGGCAACATATCACCGCTCAAAATGATGAACCTATGAATCCCCAAAATGAATTAGCGGAACAATTGAGATGACAAATCCATGGTCACTTTGGCAAATTGTGGGAGCCATTGCCATCTAGTTGGAACAAGTTAGTTCCCTTCTGCACGAAGAAATGCAGCTGTGGGCTATCTTTGATGGTGCAAATAATTCCAAGCCGGGAAAGAGCGAGGGAATGGCTGAGCCCGTCTATTGGGGAGAAATTTTGAATTGAATGACAGTTGGAAGACAGTTGGAAGGAAAATATTGTGCTTATCATTGCCTATCATTGCCTATCTTACAGTAACAATATGTAACAATGACATCAATGTTGGAGTAAAAACCTTGAAGTGCACCCCGTCTCGCCATCTCACAGTCGTCCAAACTGTCTTAACTTTGTGGTGGCACTGCTGACAAATATTCAGCAACCCCTTTGAGAAGCCCCAGAAACGTTGCTACAGTAGCTCACATAATAATAATCGGCAAAATATATCCACAAAGCATAGGCAATCATAAGGGGTTGACACGAACGGACGCAAACATGATATGCAAAAATGCCTTCAGGACTGAATCGTGAAAACTTGTTGAAAACTTAAAAAAGTAATTCTTGAATGCCCAAAGTTCTCCAAAGCTTTGGGACCAAAAAAGTCTTCGCAAATGCTTTGGCAGTTGCTTGGTAGGAAGAAAGCAAAGGACCATCGCTGATCATGCTCAGCAGCCTTAGGTACGACAAAAAACCATGGAGTCAGCTGACACCCGAGTCTTCCTGTTTCAACACCCGAAACAAATGCCTGAGAGTTGGCCCATTTCATGATCAATTTCAACCTGGGAATTTTTCCCCAACTGTCATTTCCATGGCAAACTTTATTGTTGAGACCCTTAGCTTAGATGATTGGCAACACAAAAAAACGTTGCAGACACAACGGGGGGGGGGCCCCTTGAAACCCCAGTCGCCCAAAGGTTCTTGTTCTGCGCCGGTGTTAACATATTTTCCCAGTTTCCGTGGATCTTCAGCAGGTTGTCGCCACCTGAGAGGTTTCGCAGAAAGAAACCCACAAAATTCGAGGTTCCAGCTGTCTAAGCTGGAAACACTGCAAAGTTTTGAGGTTTTGAGGCGGGTATCCCCAAGATTCCCTAAGAAACCTTGGCACCATTTGGACGCATCATAACCATCATGGATCATGGATGAATTTCCAGCTCCCGAGCCTACACCACAACCAGGGACCGCGATGAGAACGGCATCAAACACACCTGGTTGATTCATCAGCTTCTGTAGGAAATCCATGTAGATGTTTTCCAAAAATAGTGGGTATATACCCCCAAATCATCCATTTTTTTGGAGGGTTTTTCCCATTATTTTCACCATCCATTTTGGGGTACCACTATTTTCGAAAACAGCCATGTAGGAAATCCAACAAATGTTTCGATTCAGAGAGAGTCCATTTTTCGGCCTGATGCTCCTTCAAATGGACGAGCACGCCACACTCCACGTTGCAAATCCAATGAGGCAACACGTTTTTCGTAGTGCATTGTAGCATCTGCCTTGAAACAGTCGACGAGAGATGTACAACTCTCCCCAAAAAATCTCTCAACCACGAGTCTGCCATCGGTCTGACAGTCCGACCTCCTCCAGGAGCAGCTTCAATGCATCATTGACGCCTCCAGCGGTGCCTACAAGATGCTTTGCCTGTTTCGGCCGCTCTGGCGTCGCACTCAAGTGCTCAGGGGACACCTGTGAAGATGTGTGAAGTAGGTTGATGCGGCAAATCGTTCAAAATCACCACTGCAAAATGTTGCAAATGTCTTCATGGCCTGGGCACAAACACCCGAAGATAAGAGCAAATCAGCCACTTGCAAACCTGCGGTGTCTGACTCTTCGATTGAGATATACCTCAGGTGCCATAAAGACCATCATGTTTGTGTTAAGCTAAATCAACAACATGGAATCTCTGAATCTGGAAATCTAGAACCACGGAGTCATTCGGAACAAGCAACTGCGCCCCCATATCAGCTCGGACGGTGGCACCATTCACCTCTTGTCGGTTGGTGCTCATGCGGCCTCCTGCAGCGTTGGACATATAGTGGGAGTCACCCTGGTGATGTTTGGTGGATGAGGAAGAATCCCAAGTATTTTCTTATTTGGAAAATCAGAATAGTGAGCAAGCATCCCAAGTTTCTCAATGTGTGGACATCAATCTGGTTCCTCCTTCGGCAACCTTGTTTATTTGTAAATAAGCCAGGAGTGTTTTAACCATTTAAATTGTCACCCCAGCAGCTGTAGGATGATGCTTGTGTTCCATCATGTGCAAGCTGCGGTTTAATTTGTAGAATGTTGGACGGGTTGGCTCCTGGTCCGCGGGCTTTTTCCCAAACCTCCACCATGACATTTTTGCCCCCCAATTGTCGCAGCCGCAACGCAGCAGCAGAGCCAGTAGCTCCAGCACCAACCACTAAGACGCGATGCATGCTGCTTCGATGGCTTCGCAAAAAGGAAAAAAACGACTGCTGGTTTTGGTTAGACACTTCTGGCTTTCTACCATGTCAACAAAAAAAAGGTATACAATAAAAAATACAACTTGACCAACCTGACCCGAACTTCACTTGTCCTGCTTCATCTGAAAGGAAAAAGGGAATGATCTCCAGCGTCATTTTTCCTTGACATCTCTATCAAAGCTCCTTTAACAAATGATGTTGCGCTACAACCCATCCACAACTGAGCCCAAATTGCAAAAACGCAAGTTCTATGACGGATGTTCTTTAAAAAATGCTTTCCATCCCCCCCAAACAAAAAGAAACAATCTCTTCAACTCAACAACAAAAAAACAACACCCAAAAACCAACACGCAAAATCCGCATCAACTCCTGAAAAAATCGCCGAAATTTGTCCCTCGCCTTCCTTTTTTTCGGCCTCCTCTTTTTCCGCCTTTTCCTTCTGCCCAGGCACCGGATGGCCTCAAAGGTTGAAAATTGACCGTGGGGTTTTTTTTCCACCATGGCCAACCAGGTTCTGACTTTTTTAGCCTTGAAGATCCATTATTATTCTAATTATACTAAATATACATGCAATAATACATTTACCATCTCATCCCCCCCTCCCCCGAAAAATAAAAGAAAACATGTAACATACCCTCAAATGCTTTATGTATATATAATATATGTTTTTCTGTTTTTTCCAAGATCCATATGTTTCACCCTGCTTAACTTCGGTCACGCTTCTCAGAATTCCATGGGTCGCCTCCGAAGCCACAAAGCGTCTTGGCGATGAAATCCACAGAGCCCCCATCTGGAGCCGTGCAGACCTCGGTTTTCCCCCATTTTTGCCCATGTTCACTTGGTCATTCCTGGATGCCCATGTGTTCGAAAATATGTTATAAATGTATCATGTATTGTGTATATATATAGTAAATACTATATAATATATATTGCAATATGATATCATAGTATATTTGATTATATCATAATAAATATGATATCATATTATATTATATCATATTACATTCTATGTCATTATATATCCTTACAGTATATATCCACAACTTGAATCTCAAGGAACTTTCATTTCAGGGATTTTTAAAAAAATGAGACTTTGACAAATCTTCTGCGGTCACTCCTTGGGATCTTGACGGATAATCGCTGCTCAATGTCAGCGTCAAGGCCCAAGGGGAGTAGGACACGAATCCTCGAGCAATCACTTGGATGGATTTCCAGGTAAGTAGCTGTCAGGCTGCCAGGTGTGGTCACCTTTTTTGAGTTGGTGGTCGAGTTTCAACCCATTTGAAAAATATGCGCAGTCGTCAAATTGGCTCATTGAAATGAACCAGGGATCGGGGGGTGAAAATAGAAAATGTTTGAAACCACCACCTAGTTTTTTCTTGCTCTCCCAAGCATGAAAAGAAACGGCTTTATTTCCACCCCCGAAAACTAACATGAAACCTGAAAATACCTTTTTTATGTTTTTGTTGAAACGAGAAACATCTACAAACCACCAATTTTGGGGGGTTTTCATGTTAGTTTTCGTGAGTTTTTTGCTTGTCAGAACCATTGTTTTCCATTGTGAACATTGTCTGATCTTCCCCACTATATTGGGTGTTTCCAAAAATAGGGAAACACCCCAAAATGGATGGTTTATGATGGAAAACCCTATGAAAATTGGATGATTTGGGGGTACCACCATTTTAGGAAACACCCATTTGTTGGGTACTTACCCACATCTGGATGGGGGATTTCTCCAAGTCATCTGATCTGAGGTTTGTGCTCACCAACCTTGTTCTTACCCACAATGACCTCGAGATTGAAAACCTCAAAATCCGGCAACCAAATGATGCCATCGTTATGAGCATCGTATGGAACTGAAAGTTGAAAAATGCTGAGGTTCCCCAACCACCGGGTTGGTTTCACCTCAAAAAAAAACGGGGTTGATGTGGGTTTTTTAGTCCGTGTTCTATCTATACATCTTTTACTAAGAGAATTTGACTGACTGAATTTCCCATCCAAAAATTCATGAGTCACCCCCGGTGAAATGCCAAACAATGGGACCAACCTTCGTGTTGTTCATGTCGTCCCTCACTTGCTGGATATTGCCAGGAAGATGACACGTAACCCCGTACACCCTTCCAGGCCTCCGCTGTTCACGGGCACTGTAGGCTCCTTGGACAAACACCAAGCCCCAAATTGTTGGACACTATCCCACACACCAAGTGAACTGTTCCACCCCTACATGTTGGTTAAGAGCAAACGTATTGGAAAGATTGAAGAAGAAAAAAGTCACATCACCCAGAGATGAAAATGTAATCCATTCCCCCAGCCTCTATTTTTGTTGCAGATGCTTCTGGCTCTGCCTCTGAAGTTCAACAGTGACACCCCAAAGCATCCCCCCCTTGAAATGGTTAGTTTAGTAGGAAGCCAATGAATTCGGGGGGTCCTACTCGACACACCTAAATCTGTTTATGATATACATCACTAACTGCAATGTCGAATCGGATTAACATCGGATTAACACTGTGAAAGCATCATGAGTCAACAGCATCACATCACTGGTGACAGTGAGACATCTGCAACTCAAGTTCATGTCTGGCCTTTGTAGAACCATCAACCTCTTCCGCGGGTGTCTCTGTTTCAACCTTCACTGGTTCTGCGACTTCTTCCTGGGCAAACACAACCTGTGCACACCGTTTTGACGTTTTGGAGCTTGACTTCCTGAAAAAAAAGCATCCCTAAACAAACAAATGGCAACCTCCTACAGTTGCAACCTTCGTGGTTTTTATCGGCATCCCCGAGGCAAAGGCCCCCCCGTCCTCTTCTTCAGAAGGGATCGGTGTCCCTACTGTAGCTTCGTCCTCCTCCTCCACCTTGGTGGTTGAAAAACCAACGACGTTTCAACGACGTTTTTGAAAAAAATGGGGATGAAAAACTGGGTGAATTTTAAGAAAGCATCATTTTTTCGATTTCACCAACCTCAAAAAACACTAAAAAGAAGGAGGATTCCTCAATATAAAAAACCTCCTTTAAAGGCAACTTTTGATTCCTTAACATTAAAAACAAACTCCTTGTTGCGGGATGAGAGCTCACCAGTTCCACCAGCAATTCCTCCACTTTTTTGCAGATGATTGTTTGTGCCTCATCTCTCCAGGCTGCACGCTGGCGTTTTGTAGAGGCCTGGGAGAGACTGGAAGCAAAATCCATCAGTACTAATACGATTGATGGAAGAAATCCTGACCCAGTTGATATGAATTTTTATACATCCCAGGTGGTGCAGGATTTCTTCCATCAACAGTAGGTCTCATCTCTTTACACACACCAGTGAAACCACTTTTTTTTTCACCAAGTTTCTTCAATTCAACTCGAGTCTTCCCAATGATTTTTCGCTCCGAAAATTTTTGGGGTGGTACACTGCCAAGTATCTGTTGATTTGGGTGTTTCCAAAAATAGGGGTACCCGAAATGGATGGTTTATAGTGGAAAACCCTATTAAAATCGATGATTTGGGGGTACCATTATTTTTGGAAACACCCATTTGTTGGAGGCTACCGGGTAGGTGAATGATGGTCCCTTTAAATCAAGACTTCCGCAAGGATCCCACTCACCACCGAGTTCGCCGAATTCCTCCCAAGTTCCGAACGCCCAGAGCAGCACCGAAATGACCACCGATCCGGCGCTTGCTCGGCGCACCTGAAGGTGTCATGGAGTCATGGACTTCACTACGTTCAACAAAAACCAAACAAACCATGAATCGACCATGACCAAACCGCTCTTAGTCATAAAAAATCCATGAAAAAAGATCCAGGACAAAAAAAATGCATCAAGTTTATTTTTTGTGTTTGGTCTGGAGTTTGGGATGCCATCAATCAAACTGCGCAAAGAAAAAGAAATGGCTTTCCAAAGGTTGGGTCAACACAAGCACAAATACACTGAGCTGCAGACTCATGGCGCGCGCACCCCAAAGCAGCTCCGGAAAATCACCAGCGGATTTTCGTTGAGATTCCCTGTTTTCTTTGCTGCAATAATTGAAGCGTTGATCTTCCCAACTCATTTTGAACTTATGAAATGCCTGTTACTTGTTAAGATCTTACAAAGCCCAGAGAAATATCTACATTCTGTTGGAAAGTAGCATTCTTCCTTCTGATTTAGCTTTCAGTGGCATGATTTTTTGGTTGGGACTTGTTGGTAATATCGCTTGGCGCCGCCATATTTCTACCATCTTGGTGAGACCAAAGTGATTGGTTCAAGCGAAGGTGCTCCCATCTTCATGTTCCGATTTCTTGCATGACAGATATAACAGCTGCAGAAGGTCACCAGGTGATGGGCAGGTTGATCCACTGGTTGATCCGTGAAGATTGTGCTAGGTTTCGAGTGTATGTAAGTCTATGTAGGGCGATAGAGGTATGAGTATTTTTTCTCTAGGTATTCCTAACGCATGACGCTTCCAATATTGAGTCCACCTGACATCTGGGGGATGAAAGAGATAAGAATTGACAAAGACGTAGAAAATCTGACAACGAAGCATCCATCGGCTACAGCACGTCATGTTCTGAGTCTTTTTTTTTGTGCCTCCATAACTGATCCAAGGATATCATAGCCGGATCATTGTCCGGAGGGCAGTGGCTACTGACACTTGCACTTCCAAGCAAACTCGGGCTCGCCAGGTACATTGCTCTTCAGGCCCGCCTTGCAAGCATACTCCCGTGTCAATTCATACCCGGGGACATTCTCATACATCACATGTCCTGCAGGACATTTTAGCTTAACTTCAATACCTGTGCAATACTTCCGATCTGTAATCACCATTCTCTCCACATTCACTTGTACAGAAAATAATGGCTTTCGTACCTCTCTGATAGACCATTCGACACAATTCTTTGATGAAACTTGATCCAACTTTTTGTATTGAATCTTTTCCCGAGATTTCGGATCTGTGACTTCAATCCAATCAGGTGCATTTGCTGCAAAAACCATGGGTCCAAAATCAATATCCCAGCCCATGATATATTCCCTTCCCAGCGCCACATCTTTGATAGGGTTACGAATAACTGTCTGTTCTGTTTCTGCACCATTGACTTTGAGACAAACATTTTCCCCAGCTTTCAACAAGTCATTCTCCCGGCAGCAACAGGTGTTCGAGCGCGGAAGCATTTCGCATGGATTGTTTGGAGTGATTGTGTCCAATAGATTCAAATCTTCCTGGCACATCAGGGTAAGGTTTCCCTCACTTTCGAAGTTTTTTAAGCCTGAAAAACGCTCTCGGAAATCTGTGAGCACATCAATTGTTTCATCCTCTGATAAAAATCCACCAATAGTCTCAATGCCACTGATATCTTGCAACTCGAAAAAGACCTTGCTTTTCAACTTGTAGTCATCAAATGTCAGATCTTCAAATTTCTTTCCATTAAACTTGTAAAAGGCTGGATGAGCACCGCTGTAGACTTTGGCAGATTTGATCTGAAGAGGCAATTCTTCCATGTATCCCCATTTTTTTTCGGCATGACAACACCTGTTGCTTTGAAAGGGTCGGCGTTCCACAAGACACATCTCCTTTTCCTTTTGAATCTTCTTTCTCTGCCACCAGCTCTTCTTCGATTTAAAGCCGCAACAGTAATTCACATACTTTGTGCTTGTTTGCACCTGGTGGTGGTAGAAACGCGGAAAGCTCGGAGGAAAACCACCTTCCTTCTTTTTGTAGTCTGGGCAATCCTTCATCGATTCCACCTCCTTGCACTCGCAGACCAACTTGTCTTGCCAATTCTCCTTCAAGCTCGCCCGAAAAGCATCAGCCCCCAGGCATAGCACAGCAATCCATCCGAAAATGAAGCGCATTTGATTGGATTTAACACGTTGACTTTTGATATCACACGCGAGTTGTGACTGGGATTTTGCAAGTCTAACCGTAAATCCGGAGCCAAACGAGCAAAACGGTGTGGGCCTAAGCAAAGTGATGGTTATTTTGAGTACCTTGAGAGTTGGTAGCTGGTAGTTCCAGTATTGACAGGTGAAGTCGATGCCATACACGAAACAAACATTGCGAAATGGGCCAATTTTGCCAGTAAAATTGGTGGATTTGTCAGCACCCCGACACCTCAAGTTGCCTGATAGTATTCCCAATCTTCCAAAATCAGGTCCCTTTTTGCACGTCTTTCGAATGCACAATCCGAAACAATGGAGTGAACAAAGGGGAATGATGTGAATGGAATACTGGTGAAACTCATTTTGAGCTGCAGACTTCAAGTTCAAAGAGCATAAGCACACAACTCTCCAATCATTCCCCACCCTTGCTACCTCTAAAATTCGAAACACCGGCGTGTTAAGGCTTCATAGCATTGGTCAAGCATTGCAATTTTTGCAGCTGCCAACGAAACTACTTCCACTCATGTCAGCTCCACCATGGTACGATGCTGCTGTTGGAGCTTCGCAGCCTGACCCAGAGATATCTTCCCACGATTGGATTGTGCGATTTGTGACTTCTGAATCTGCATAGAATAGGAAAAATGATGGAAAACTCACCAACTCACTTAAGTCACAAAAGGCATTCTTCAAGAATATAATGTGCTTGCTATGGTGAACAAACCAATTGAAAGTAGCAATGGGAGAATAGTAAACATCCAAAGCACATAGAAAAAAAAAACGCACCTGGGCTTGCAGCTTTTGGAGCTTCTCGCTCTGTGAACGACCAAGAACATAAGCAAAGGAACCCACAATGACCACCTGTCATTGTGGATGAAAAGAAGAACACAAGAAGCCAAGAAACCTCCAAATCGCTTCTAGCTGGAGATCCATGAAGCCATGCAGGCAAGATGCAATGCCACCAGTCAACTTCAGTTGACCTCAGACATCCAGCGAAAAACATCTGGGTCAACACGTAAGGACCTTCCAAATAAAGCCTAAGAAAGGGGGAGCATTGGCATTACCCCTACTAAAAACTACTGGAAAGTGAGTCATAAATCATGGAAAGACTCTTGCCTGTAGCACTTCGAGGGTTCAAATCCTCCCATTGAAGCAAATAGCTCACGACCTGGGCGTCCGTTTGGGACCGGGGCGTCCATTGTTTGGTGGTTTCACTTCATAATTGATGCGAAACTGACAGACGTCACAAAATCTGCAAAAACACTGTATGATTCATCCACTCTCAAATGAAAACCACACATTCATATCTTAGATATAGCGACCGGCTGAAACTTAGAATGTGTTTTTGGAACCGGGCCCTAGGAAAAAAAAAGTACAGGGCAACCACGGTTTTGCGTGCCTGTACTTTTTTTCTGCATATTTACAGTAAAAAATAATTTAGAATGGGTTTGGGGTGATGTTGGCCACATGTAGTAAACACATCTTTAAAACAACAATATAGAATGCCTGTAGATGTATGGTTTGGACCACTTGGTGATCAAAAATTGCTACGTTCTCATGTAAAAAACATGTAAACACTGCATTTTCTTAATCATTTTAGAATGTGTAGCTTTGTTGATGTTAATGCTCAAGCCAAAACGTGGATCAATTGCAGTCCAAATACCTCCAACGATTGCAACCAACTAGCTGTTTTGTGTGATGTGGTAGATTGACGACGGTAACATTTCTGTGATATGCTGACTCATTATACATATACCTATTTAATAAACATTACATATGTATATATAAATCTTCAAAATTGATGTCTCATCCAGGATTTGCAGAAAATTATTCAAAATGAACACTTTTCAGTAGAAGACTTTAACAAGAAAAAACACCTCACCACACTTCAAGTTCGAAATCTGATCCACGCTTTGCTGAGAAAATGTTCAGTATAGTATAGGAGCAATTTTTACTAAAGGATTTGTAAAGAAACACGTTAACAACATTCAAATTTGAGATTTTTCACATCGCATTGGTTCACATGATTTCACATGTGGATAGTTTCACACACATGCAGCGTTTCGGCTGCTATATGCAGCATTTTGTCTCCCCCATGGTAGAATTTAGAATGAGTTGTGTTGAAAAACCATGATGTAAGCAGAGCACAATATGATCACATTGATTCCCATGCGGATAGTATCGCACACAGGCNTTTCAGTAGAAGACTTTAACAAGAAAAAACACCTCACCACACTTCAAGTTCGAAATCTGATCCACGCTTTGCTGAGAAAATGTTCAGTATAGTATAGGAGCAATTTTTACTAAAGGATTTGTAAAGAAACACGTTAACAACATTCAAATTTGAGATTTTTCACATCGCATTGGTTCACATGATTTCACATGTGGATAGTTTCACACACATGCAGCGTTTCGGCTGCTATATGCAGCATTTTGTCTCCCCCATGGTAGAATTTAGAATGAGTTGTGTTGAAAAACCATGATGTAAGCAGAGCACAATATGATCACATTGATTCCCATGCGGATAGTATCACACACAGGCAGGTATTTTGGCTGCTATATGCAGCATTTTGTCTCTCGCATGCCAGAATTTAGAATGGGTTTTGCTGACAAACCATGATGCAAACATCGCACAACATGTTCAATCATGTTCACATTGATCCCCATTTGGATAGTTTCACTGGGTCAAATATAGAGTTTTGACTGCTATATACGGCATTTTATTTTAACCCGGCTGAAATTTAGAATGCATACCCCAAAACGGCCCCTCGCTATGCATTCTAAATTGACATAAGAAAATTTTGGAAAACATCTATGCATTCTAAGTTTCAGCCGGGCGATATAGACATTGTCTTTTTCAGTCAGTTTTGGCATCTGTTGGATTCAATCTGATTCTCCTGACATTTACCAAAAAATAACATCAAAAAACAATCACTCTGCGTCAGATTCTCCAAGGAAAACCCTTCATCAAGACCCTGACCCAGGTTGGGAAGATGATTCCAACAACTCCACCTTTGCTGATTGAGGTCGCATGGCTTGGTGGTTGAACCAACCCCCTTGAAAAATATGAGTCAAAATGAGAATCTTCCCCAAGACTCAAGAGGTGAAAATTCTAAAAAAAATATTTGACTTGTCACCACTGGCAGCATGTGTTTTTCATCCTGGAAATTTAGAAGATTCCAAGTTTTTTTTTGGAAGGGAGATGACCTTGTGTGATGGTGGCACACCCACCAGCAAACACAAGAAAGCTAACCAGCTAACTCAAACCTTTTCTCACTGCTTGAGATGTACGTGAGTACACAAAGAGAGGGGCTGCAGATGCAACCACTTCAACAACTGTACACATGCAATCATGGGCTCATGTATAGGGTTATATTCCTAACACCCCT
>DF244633.1:0-24867 GCA_000507305.1 Breviolum minutum Mf 1.05b.01 | reverse complement strand
GACGCAACCTAGCCCGGACACACCCAGAACAGCAACCTCCCGGCGATGGACTCAAAACACCCAAACGCCGAATCCATCCTCCGCAGCGTGCCGAAATGCAGCTTTGGAACCCCTAAAAGAGAAGAGACAAGCCCCCCTACCTAGACAGAAAACGTCACGCAGCCTACCCCGAACAAACCCAAGGCCGCAGCTTCTTGGCAATGAATCCTACACAGTCAAACACCACTTCTTCTCCACGATAACGCACAAGGAATAAGCAAAACATCAACCACCAGCAAACCTACGTGTCGCCTGCGCCCTTCTTTTCGCCTCCCCCTCGAAAAAGGCGAGGGGTCGGCGGATAGTTCAAAATCATATTGTATAGATTCACTGTATCATGTTACGTTGGAGTTAATTCAAATTCTTTACCTTTTTTTCCCCGTTGAAGTGACTTTAAGAATCCACCCATTTCTCCACAGAACTTGGGCTGACCGCAACCCGCACCCTAAGCCTCACATCATGCGGTTGTACTACACCTTCGAAGATGATTTGTCCGCTCCCAAGAGCAGCCACCGGTGGCAAAAGAAGGGATCCTTTGCATGAGCTTGTGAACCAGTTTATTGGCAAGTTTACTGTTAACATGTATCGTAGGTTTTGTGACCTACGAACTGCAAGTATTTATTAGTAAATCAATCTAAATCATGTTTGATTCATGAAACTGTTTTTTGAAACTGTCGCTGGTGTCTCACCGCATGCCCAATTCAGGAATTCAGCTTTTTCCCGTGAACAATTTCTGGTATGTTTCCCCTTCAAATTGAAATGTACCATTTGTTTCTTGATAACTTCATGTTCCCTGACATACTCCACTTTCCACATTATTTGTTATACTGCTTCCATTGGGAGATTTTTTGAGGAAGAACACGCTGGTATTCACTCCACGCACGATGAGTTTCCTAGGATTTGGTTGGGGTTAACTTTGGGGAGTTGTAGGGCCATCTTGGGCCTCACTTTTGGCTCCATTTTGAAACCCGCAACAACAGATTCTCCAAAATTTACTGCAGTCAGACTGGACCATCACATTCCAATTCTCTCCACTTTTTTTGCTAAGCTGGTAGCTTGAGGTGCATCTTCATTGCTTCCGAACTCTGTGAGGGTGGCGAACTTTTCAATGCTATGATCGCGGTGCCTTGGGGAATTCCGCCGAAGTTTTGAAGTTTTTACTGGGGAAAAAGGGGGTGCAGTGGCAGTCAAACAATATTCATCAATATTCCCCGTGATTTTTAACCATTTGAGTTGAGGGTTGTACTTTTGTTTCACAAAAGAATTTACTTTTGACATCAACTTTTGACCAACTACAATTTGACACCAACTATATATATGATTTTGTTTGAGGGTTGTGTTACAACACTGTACCATATCTGACACAAACTTTTCTTGACTCTCCAGGCTGGCACCTTCAATGAACACACTGCAGCCCAGCTCTTCAAGCAGATCATGTTTGGAGCTTAACGAAGTCGCAGGGTTTTCATTTCACACCTAAAATTATGAGAAGAGTTGACACCAAAGAAGCGACTTGAAACGTCTTGAGAGATCATTTGAGCATCTTTTTTCAGTGAAGTTTTCACCAAGGAGTGCTGTGTCCTACATCCACATGAATATGATTTGTCATCGAGACTTGAAGCCTGAAAACTTCCTCATCTCCAAAAACTGTGCCATTCAGGTGCCAATCCGCAGGGGATGAACGGTTTGACAACAGTTTTCTTCAAGAATCACTTTTTGATCAGTGCATTCATGTAAAAAAGCAAACGACCGGATTTGGATAATGGATGTGATGCGGTTTGGTTTTGGTTGGAAAAAAGAGGTGGGGGTTCAGCAAAAAGACCCTCAACTTAGTTGGGTTTTGTAGAAAATGTGAAGGATTTAAAGGTTGTTGGTTGATCCTTCTGTTGATCCATTTAAATTCAAAGACTTTGTAAAAAAAATGGAAGGATTCACCCAAAGGATTCTGTTGGTATTTTTGGCACTGTTCGTTTTAAACGGTTTGACCAGTCGGACTGTGAGAGGATGGGAAAGTGAAACTCATCGACTTTGGCACTGCAAAACGCTTTGACCTGGGCCCTTTGACCACCAAGGTGGCTGGAAAAGATGTGGGGAAGATGTGGGGAAGATTTGGGATGTGTAACATGAGGGAGTGAAGATGGCTAAAAAGCAAAGGCTTTGCAGTATGGCAATTTGAAGGCATCATGATTTTGATCGGTTTGTTTATTGTGGCATGATACATTTTCATGCGTCAGATTTGATGATGGTATGTGGCACATCCCGACATGCCATTGATAAACCAGTAGCATGAGCTCTATAGCTACGGCAGCATTGCCAGAGGTTTGCACAGTGCACTACGTGGCACCAGAGGTCTTGAAGAAGAGTCGGGGAGGCTCAGGATGGTATATCCCAAGATAAGATCCTTGGACCCTTGGGTAGCTTTAAGAAGCTTCAGGAATGGAGCCATACACAGAGAAAGTGGATGTGTGGTCGGCTGGTGTTGGGGCCCCAGAAACATCAAGGACCCGTGTATTTTGTGACTCACATGTGCAATCCTGAAATCTTTGAGGGGAAAGCTGAGTTGAAACTATGTTGACATTTATATAGGTTGATCTTGATGAAATATCATCTTGATCATTCTTGATCCCATTTTTTTGCAAGTTGCCCTGAAAATCTGAATAGTACCTGGGGCACCCAGGTGGTCTTGTTCGTCATGTTAGCGGGCGTGCCGCCCTTCCACGACGACGATGACCTTGAACTAATGAAGAAAGTGAAGAAAGGGCCCCGACCTGAGAGGGTGGAAACGATGGCCCATCCCTTGGTTTTTTCTATTGATTGCCAGGGGAGGGCAGAAACAAAACCATGGAAATTTCCGGTAAAATTGGGCAAAAGCTTGTTGTTTTTTTTCTTCCTTCCTGAAATTCCAGAAATGGATCCATACTGCAATCAAAGTGTGATGACAACGACTAAATGACAACTGGCTATACTTTACTACTCCCATTCACCCCCAGTCATTGGAAGATATATTCTAAGGAAGTGGTCCTTCACACCAGAAAAGGCTTGGAGCAAAGTATCCGCACTGGGCAAAGAGCCTGGACACCCGAAAAAACTGGGAAGCAAGGTGGAGTGGAAAGGCAGCAATTTTGGATGATTTGAATAATTTGAATAATTACTACCAGTATATAATATATATATATATATATATACCAGTATTATGGATATGCCATTGATACAACCAGTAGCAATTTTAGATGAGTTTTGGAATCTTGAAACATGTTGCACCTGTTTTGACCAATTCAAAAATACTTCTGGGCTCCGAACTTCAAGCTTTTTGGGATTTCGGCAGCAGGGTGCTGCCAACACGCCGTTCGAAAACGAATTTCCGAGTGTGCGTATGTATCTTCTCATACAAACAGCCAAAGGGAACGAAATCAATGAAATGGATGAAAAAAAACAATGAAATCTTCCATATCAATCACGTAACTCAATACTCAAAAGATCATCAACAGGTCTCTCCGGTCTCTCTCCCCCCGGATGTCTCACCTCTTGAGGTTGGTGAGTAAGATGCTTACCAAAGAGGTGGATTCACGACCTCATTCGGCGGAGGTTGGGGGGGAGTGAGAGTCCATCCCACCCAACAAGAATCTGATGAAAGATTCATAAATAAAAGATGAAAGAATGTGTAAAAAGGATTAAAAAGGTATATGTAAATAGTGAAATATCGACTTTTTGAAAGTTGAATGCACATTTGAGGGGGCAATTTGATAGGAATCATATGGAATCGATGATGGAAATTTATCAACATGTTCTTTCAATTCCCACTATACTCAAAGTCCTTCAAGTGTTTTTTTCTCAGTGGGTTCTGGGTGTCGAAAAAACACCGAACCTCATAGGTCTTAGCATCGCCTTGGTTTCGACAGGAGGCAAGGATGTGCTGTCATTGTGTAGCAACTACCATATGACGGGAAAACATGCACACCAAAGGTTGGTGAATGGATTGATATGATATGACAGATATGATTATATGTATATATTAACACTTATGCAATGTATAGTAAGTATATATATATATACGTACCTCCAAAAGGGATGATCATCCTACATTAATTTGACTAAGGATTATGAAATCAACCTCATATCTCAACCAAGATTTCATGAGATGGGATATATATTTCCACTGAATGGCAGGTCATCCCTGCGCATACCAAGGTGGATGTGGGGGCCCCTGCAACATGGAAGTTGATGCATTCAGGGTTGTTACATCAGTTTGGGTGTTGCTTCGCAATTTCAGAGAGTGCGTTTCTTTTTGGAGAAAAAGAGAGATGAACAGATTCATTTTTTCTCTAATTTTTTGGGGCAGAACTTTTTTTTGTTTCCAAACTTTTACAAACATCAATTCTTGACCTGACGGGGTTGGCGTCAGACTTAGGAACACAACTTGGCACAGATGCGAACCTTTGTGGCTGAGCTTCAACAAGAGGGGCTCCAAAAAAGAAGTGGAATATGTTTGATTACTGGTAGAACTCTAGGTGGAGGACATCGATCTTGGATTCAAATCTCAACATTTATCAACATAGAGAGATGTATAGTTTAAGATGTTTAAGCATATATATAATATAGATATGATCATGATACAGAAGTTATACAAAAATGAGTGAAAATAAGGGATACTGATACAAATTCAGTCCAAGAGGCATAGGAATTCGCCTTGAATGCAACCAACTCGTTGTCAGATGCCCGGAAACTCAGGTGGCTCAGAGCCGCCTAAAGAAGGTGGCCCTACAGGTGATTGCACGTCAGGCTGGAAAGGGTTACCATGCATCCCGAGACGAGACGAGACGATGCACAACAAGGGAGGCATCATTTGTAGATTTGTTCCAAGAAATCTCGAACAGGACCAACTGAACGGACCCCTCAACCTGAGAATCTAATAGCTCTAGCAACTTCCTTAGGGGTCCGTTGGTAAGGTCCCATTCAATTTTTGATGGATTTGTTGATAAATGCTGTGCTCCACTTGCAGATCTCGGATGATACCATCGAGAAGCTGCGCCAAATTTTCCTGTCACTGGATGATGACAACTCCGGGACCCTGTCCGCACGGGAACTCAGCAGTTTTGGAAATGTGAATATCTTTGAATCTTCAGTTTGCACAACCACACTGGCATGTCATAGGTTTTCGGTTATAGACCACAATGGAATAGGTTTACAATTTTTTACATCCCAAGAACTGTATATCGGTGTTCAATGGTTTTTCCGCCATGCTGTCGTTCCACCAGCTGAGGTGGAGGAGATTGATGAAGCATTGGAGCGTTTGGAGGTGGAAGAACCCATTCGAGTGGAGATGAGGTGTGAAATCTCAGGGTGGTGAAATGGATGTTTACTTTGATGATTATTGAACCCAGGCAATGACACGCCTACCTACCCCAACTTCTGACTTCAGCTTGTAAGATCTGTGAACTTGAAGAAGCTGATTCTTCAAGTACATCCCATTAAATGCAACCGAAAACCTTGGAATCGTCCTCGCATCATCATCCCCACCGTCAAGCTCCACCAGGTAAGGTCAAGAAATGCGACCAGGAACCAGGAAACATGTGGAAACACAGTCACACGCTTCCGTAAATCTGATCAAGATGCGCAAGAAGATGGGCCTTTAACTTATTTTTCATGCTACCTGCCCGGGCCTGATCCGTTTGGTTGCCATGGCAAAGTTCCTGCCAGTGATTGGTGAAGTTGTGACCTGTTTGGAGTCGACAACCAAGCTGGTAGCAGCAGGCATCACAGCGCCTTTCAGCCCAGAAACTGGGAAGAAGTTGTTAGACTCTGCTGGAGATGCTTGGGTGAAGTACAAAGACGAGAATGCCATAGCTTGTGCTGTGCGTGGCGATGGGCCAGGCTTCGTGCGTGGGCTCGATGGCTTCTCTTAGGTTTGTCCGGGTGTTGCTCATGTGCGCGGTGTGGTTCACCTGGCGCAGGGGGAAGGCCAGAAGGGCTTCGATTGCATGTCCAACGGCACAAAAGCCGTCGGCGTCATTGCAGCTACAGCCGAAGCTTCTGTTGCCACTGCAGGACTCAGCAATGTTGCAGCTGCAGCTTGCGTAGGTGGGGCTGCAGCTGGGGCTCAAGTGTCTCTTGATGCTGCTGACACTGGTGTTCGAAGCGCTTGGGCTGGCATTCCAAAACAACTACGAGTACCGATATGAGTTCAATGCCACTGTGATGTGAAGTATCCCGGGGAGACTTCACATCACAGTGGCATTGAACTCATACCGGTATTCGTAGTTGTTTTGGAATGGGGGGACGATACAAGGAGCCCAGAATGCAGCATCAACTGGTGATGCTGTCCATGTGGTGGATGCCATTCTTGAACCTGCTCAGACAGCAGTGCTTGCTGCAGGAGGAGCAGCCCTCGGGCGCGCTTACGCGAACGCCAGGTAGACTGCTGCACAGAATGAGACTTAGCGGGCACCGGGCAGAACATGAATGGCCCTAGGCCAACTGCAAATGTGCAGTTGACCGCAGACAACTTGGCGCAAGTACCTAGAATCCATCCAATTCGTGGACAGACTCAGCAGCCACTGATAGTAGCAGCATCCGCAGCTTCAGAATCCGTTGCAGAATCAGCACTGGGAGGTGCGACAGGATCACTTTCCTCTAGCTCTGGTGTAGCGAGTGAGATCAGCCTCATCACTGAAGCCTATTCTGCAGAGATGCAGGCACAGATCGTCTCAGAGAACCCAGTGAAATTGTTAGATGAGAAGGGGAGGCCTTCGGGACCAGTCCAGCAGCTGAGCATGCATTTTGCAGACACCGTGATCAGTTCCCATTGCCTAAAAGCATTCCTGTGAATTGGAGCCTTGAGGCGGGAAGGCAATTCGTGCATGCACGACGTGACCTACCGCGGCCAAGTTGGGTGTCGCATCCTCTTCTCTGCAAAGAACAATGTGGGCATCGTGGTGTCGGTCCTCAAGAATGGGCACATGGACTTGCTGTCATCCTTCCCCCTCAGTGTGGCCCAGCTGAAGCATATCCTGTCCCAGGCAGGCCGTTTGAACTGAATTAAATTGAAGGGCAGCAGTGAGCTTCTACACCCTTCAGCATGTAGCTTTTGCATGTGCAATGCAGTTTCAGCACGTGCAATGCAACCAGGAAACTATTTTTGAGAATTTTTGAGAGTAGCTTTTCACTGTACACAAAACTGAGGTGCTCCCCTGAATCGATGGTACAGTTTGATTCCTTTGGTTGAGCCCCAAATTTTTGTTGAGCGTGTTGGCGGTAGAGGCCTGCTAGCCAAGTGTGAAGCGTTGCAAGGCATCTCTAAGGTTTTGTTTTGTGCCGTAGCTGGCAGCTAGTCGTCGACGTTGATGGCCGTCGTAGTCCTGAATGAAGTAGTCGTATGGATGGCAGGCAGTCGTCGTCGTGTCGTCGTCGTGACGTCGTGTCATGGACGTTCAGTGAAGTAGGAGTTGGCAGTCGTTTGGCTGGTCGTAAAAGTCGTCGTGGAAAAAGGTGGCCGTCGTTCCTCCTTGGACGTCGTAGTTGAAGTCGGTGGCCGTCGACTTCTACGACGACGTCCAAGGACGAACGACGGCCACCTTTTTTCACGACGACGACGTTTTTGCCGACGTGGTCGACGTCGACGTGGTGATGGCCTGACCTGAAATTATTGACGTTGGCCGACGTCAACGCCGATTTCTCTTCCATCTTATATCCAGGCCACTAGGCCAACAGTGCCCCCCTTCCAGGCAACAAGCCTCTTAAGGGCATCCATCACCATGCCCCGAGCACCAAAAAGCAAGCCGTTCATTTTATTGTATCATTTCGTTTGGTGCAGAGGCGGAAGCACTTGCACTTCTTTTATGGTTTCCATGACCTTATTGTTTTTTTTTTGTGCTCGTCACAGACAGAGATGGGAAAAAACCATGATCAAATTAGTCCAAATTGCTGCGTTTTGAGGGACCATTTTAAAGCATTTTGGCACTACAAGTTCACAAAGCCCCGCCGGATGCAGCAAGAATGCTCCAGATTGCCCAGCAACACTGAATCCCTGCCGCATGTTTCTTTTTGAATCCCCCTTTCTTTTGAAGTCAAGACCCATGACTTTAAGGACAATCAAGATGTTTATTTGTTGTCTAGTTTTTTGACGTTTTTTGCGGGAGTCGTGGATTTGATGATTTTTGGAAGAGGTTTCCCAAGTGTTGACGTATATAATTTACACAATTATTGACATGGGTCCGGATTGACCGCCCCCATCTGAGACGTTTGATGCACGAGATTGATGTGGACGGCAGTGGCACGGTGAATTATACTGAGTTATCGCCTCAACTTGGGGGGATCAGGGTTGGGAGTTTGCAAAGTTTATCGAAGTCTGATGTTTGACAAGTTGCGAGATGTATAAATGTGAGTGTTTTTTTTCCGCCATTGCATGAAATTGCAGTTTTTTTTTTCCCAAGGTTCATTGCAGCCAATATCTCGAAGAAGCAGTATTTGCAGGAACAGGTCTGTTTCCTTCTCAGTTGTTTCCATTTGGCAACGGCAATTTTTCAGCGAAGAAAGCTGGGTGGGCTTGGCATCCGAGGTAAAGCCGCCTTTCACATCTTTGACGTGAATGGTCAGATACCTCGATTCACCAATCCCTCGGCAACGCCTCGTTGATTGGAAAACCATGATGCCTGAGGTGATGGTTTTATCTGTAAAGATGACCTGGTTCGGCTGGCAATTTTTGTTTGGATTGGGGTTTGGTGGCCTTAGATTGGTGGTGAAAAAGAATCCGAAGAGCCTTAGATATCCTTTGAATGTACTTCCGAATGCACAAAGATTTGCTTGTGGATTTGATACAACATGCAAGCAATTACGGGCCAAGTCAGCCAGGCTACGTTATTGAAGAGCGGCCATCAAGAAGATGGTTTTGCTGGTTGGATTACTCAGTGTTGTTTGATCTTGCATGATCTTCATCCAATCTGCTAAATTGGCTGTGGAAGCTAATTTCAGGCAAAGATACGTGTTTTTTTCTTGCATGATCATTCATATTAGATGTGCCTATTTGCAATATTTTTCATTTCAATTGTCGTTCGATGCCCTAAGCAAGCATTTTTGTCACATGACTCATTAGGGATCACACCGGACCTAAGGCATTAGTGTGGACGAGATCAGTGAGATCATGAAGGAGGCAGGCAAGAAAATCACATCAAGGAAACTCGATGTTTTGCCAGGCAGAGAAGGTAGAGAAGGATGATTTTCCTTGGCATTTTGTGCATTCAAGATTAGTAATATACAGGGTGCATTTATAAGCTGAAGTTGGTAGATGCAATTCGTAGTCCTTAAAATCATCATGAGGATGCAAGGCCATGATTCATGCTGGTAATCGTGTCAGCATGCCTTTTTTGATTGTTATCCGAATCGTGGCTTTTCAGAAGATTTAGTTTCTCAAACTTTACTTGTTCATTCAAGCGGATTCATTGATTCGTATAATTTTCGTTGGGTGGTGCAGTTTTTCGATTTCCAAAATCTGTGGACCCTTTCGAAAGCCTCTATGAAGGTGGACCAAAACGGTGATGGCCACATGTCCTTTGAAGAGTGAGATACTGAAATCTGGGTTCCAGGGGTTAAAATACTGCAGGTGAAAGTCGCTTCATGCATGGTTCGTACTTGATTGTACTTTGATTTTTGCGGAGCTTTGACACTTTTTTGTAACTGTGTGTTGAGCCGCAGTTTTGCAGGGTGAACCAAGGATGCAAATGACAGGTATTTGATATCCTGCTCGCACTTGGTCACTATCGATTTGTGGAAATCAATGATTTCAGGATTCTTTTCCCCTCAAAAACAACTCAGGTTCATGGCGTTGATGGCAGATCGCAAGGAAGCTCCAAAGGCCCCGGGGTTGGAAAATTCCCAGCTCTTTCCTTGGTGCAATGATCAATCTTTTTGAAGAAAGGGTGGCTTAAGAAGTGGTGAGGTGTTTTTTGATGCTATTTGTAGATCTGACTGATTGAGAAGTCATGATTTTTCACTGGAGCTTGTGCTGCTGTTCTGTCTCACACCATTCTCATAGACTTTGGTATTGATCACGAAACCCTGGAACTTTCTGAGTAAAGGTAGCAAGGTTTTCCCAAACCAATGAACAACCAAGATATTTTGGTTTGTGCCCAATGCGAATCTCAGGATTTCAAACTCCAGATTCATCAATCATGTCCATTTTTTTTGCCCTTCAAGTTGATCCAAACTGTGAAGTTTTTGTGCAGGAGCAAGAGGACACAACTCCGGGAACCTGAAGGCTTTTTACGTGGACAGGTGACGAGTGCAAGAAGTTGTCCTTTCAAAATCGAGGGAGAAAATTGGGCGTTGATGGAGGAAATACGCTATTGGTGCCCAACGACCATGATGTTGTCGGGTAAAGATGGGCATTGCCATCCTTGATCATTCTTTGTAGCTTGGGTCTGCAGGCGATGTCATCACGGGCTTGTTAAAGCGTCTGACGTTGCACAGAGTAACGATCTTTTGGGTGTGTTTCAGATTGGAAATTAAAAGAACTCCACAAACTACAAAACAAAAATATATGGAATCTAACACGCCCAGAAGAACTTGGCCATATTTTGACATCGATATCACCTGGCAGTGGTAAGCCTGCTTGCTCTTTGCATTAAAGTGTTTTGAGGATACAGAGAAGAGAAAAGATGTTGAGATCATGTTGGGTATTTGGAACACAGGTAATTATATGAAACAGTATATACTGAGTACTGAGATATACCGAGTCAGATGCTACAATCACAATGAGACATGATCAAGGGGCCCCTCAAAATTCGCATTGGTTTCCGAAGGCAAACGGATCTTTTCGTGGGTCGATTTGGGGTCGCCTTATTTTGAGATACACCCAAATATGTTTTCGAATACTGTGATTTTGTATACAGCTTACTGCTGCTTGGGAAGCCTGGCTGTGCCCGATGAATGGCTTCCTTTTCTTGTCCAGAAAGGGTGGCCAGCTGTTGGTTCTACCCTTCACAGCTGTCTGAGCTGGTGTGGTGAAGTCTAGTCAGAGGTCACGCAGCATATTGACGCATCATTGGGCTCATATTTGGGAGAATCAGAGTCATTCAAGTTGGTGAAAGAGTACAATTTGATAGGAAAAAATACATCATAAGTGATAACTTAGAGTGATATCCATTCATATCATTACTGCATTTAATAGACTTCAAATCTGTCCACCTGGACCTTCACTGGCACCATTTATGATCGCATCCCCCGGACCCTTGGCGCTGGCTATGTTCCCCCCGCTGAGCGGAGGGGGATTCTGGCTAGCCTTCCCCTCTGGGAGGGTCCGTTTGGTGGGTTCGAATGAATGTCCAAAAGTTTGACCTTTTTAGTGTTGTGGTCTTTACTTCCTTTGGCCTGGGCTCTAGGGTTGTCGTGATGATGATTTTCGAACATGCTCGAAAGAAACCCTCGCAGGGGTGTTTGAGCTGAAATGTCTTGAAAAAGATGTCATTAATGAAACGTCTCCATCAGCCCATCTTGTGCTGTTCATCAAACAAGGCATTTGACAAAAGCCTTTTTCTCCAAGGATAGAAATCACAGGGAAAAGTTGGTTCAACTTCAGCCAGTAACGGTCATGAAACCACAAACAACAACTCAAGTCCCAGACCAAAGTGATCACAAGGCGAGACGTGCTTGGCCACCCGCCGCCGAGCACGGCTCCATTTTCCCAGACCCGACTCGTGTCTGAAACTGGCAAACCAATGCAGGAGTCACTAGTGAAGAACCAGATGCTTAAGTGGCCCGTAGCTCCTAAAACCCCAATACTTTATTTGTACATAGCTTCTTTGTGGAGTCCTGGCTAAGAGGCAATCAGTGTCCAACAATGACTTGATACATGACCATTGAAACACAGGATGAAACACGTAGATGTGAATAGGATTTGCAGGAGGAGTCCATCCGTTGGTTTGCCTCGCGCAGTTGCAGAAGTGCACTGTAGCATTGTCACGTTATGATTGAAATTTGGCGAATCCAAAGCTAAAAAAAAAACTGTCAGATGTGCACGGCTGTTGCACATTTCTCAGAGATTTGCAATGAACATGACTGGATGGATATGACAGGTGGGGGCAGGGCGTTGACCTGTGCCTTTGATTGCCTTTGATCCTTTGATGACTCAATGGACAGCTTCAGCCATTTAAAGGCTCTTTGTCATGGTGAGGTTTACAAAGAGTTGACCACAACTGAAGCCTACTTGGATTACAACATGGATGGGACCGATGTATGTACTGCAACCATTTTCGATCCATGTTGCCATGAGGAAATGTACTCAGTTCCATTGTATTCGGATGTATTCGGTAGAAAGTGTTTCTCCACCACCTGCAACGACATACAGCTGCTGGGTGGATCTATTGGTTCTGAAGAATGGTAGGATTTGAATGGATTTGAATGGATTTAACCCTTGTGGAGGCAGCATGTAGAAGAAACAAGTTGGTCATGCGGCTTGTAATGCTAAGCTTGTCTCAGGTCATACTGACACACCACGACAAATTTGACGAAACAAACTGAAAACGCCTAGTTGATCCACCAGATGATGTTCCAAACTGGCCAGTAGGCTCCGTGCCCAGCTGGGGATGGGAAAATGCAGATATTTGTGGGAGAGTCTCATCCAGAGTGAAAATTTCAACGTGCGTTCCGAAGTCAGGGATTTGGTGTAGGAAACAGGGGTGAACAGGGGTTTGTTGTGACATGTTGCAACTTCATGGATTTTGGATCCGTGATCCGTGAAGGACATTGATGACTTGGCCCTATTCTGAATTTGTTTCTCCATACAGATTCCCATCAACACACTCCACATTCACTTCCGATCCCTGAAGTTGAAGACATGTCGATTTTGAAGGTCATCGCTTTTCAGCGGAGCCCCGGCGACCTCCAGCATTTGAGCCAAGGGTTTTTTTGGACCGCTTGCGCAGCAATTGCTGGTTGCGTATGGACACAAGCAACATTCTGAGCAGCTTTCTGAAGGCACAGGGACCTTATGATAACATTGCAGTCATGGTCGCATGATTTGGTACCGCCAGGCAGCCCGGCCGGAATGGACTGTGACACAACTGGCAGCAGTTGAGGAGAAATTGGAGAAGGCTAGTGATGTGTGACGAGTCGCTGTGTTGAACTGTTGGATGTGCATGGAATTCTGAACTTGAGAACATCCAGCTGACAGCTTTCCGGAAAAATTTGAGGTTCACTATATAGACATTTGCATGTTTTTTTTGTGTGAATCTTGTCTAATCAGAAAAGATCACATCCATGATAGGATCCATGGTAGCCCCGTCAGGTGGGAATTCATGATGTCTTGGAGTTGATCCAATCATTGCGAGGTGCAGATTGGGATTCCACAGGATTCGCTAACCTTTTTTAATAGGGGAAATAAGGTCGGGGGGGGGGTGGTTGTTGGGGTGGTTGGATATTTTTTGTTATCTAGCAACATTTTTCTATATTTTTGGATGTTTACATGTCTGGATATTTTCAGAATCTTTAGATGTTCAGAATCTGGAAAAAGTTGGATGTTGGGATGTCCCACTTGTTCCACTGGCCTGCTTGGTGTAGTAGTGCCTGTTAATGAGTTCCTTGAAACATTCTTGAGTTGTATCAATAGAATTGCAGCACTATCATTTAGGGGTCGCTTACAGCAAGCTTCATTGTCGAAGACAGACTGCAACCAGATTGGTTTCGCATTGGTTTTATGATTTGCTGAGGATTTGCCCTTTTAGGATACACCAGTTACAGTTATAAAGTTTCTTTCAACAAAAGATCCACTGTTCTGACTGGATCAACCTCAAGCAACATCAACCACAAGTGCTCAGCAGATCCAGCCTGGAGGTCCATCTGAGCAAAGACTCAACAACCGGCTGAAGGTGCCCGAAACGCGCCTGCTACAATCGGTTGCACCACATCGCCCCACCCACCCTTTCTGTTTCTAGTCAAATCATAGAGACACTACGACCCCACCTCAAGAGTTGCATATATAATACGTAGTTTAGTAAAGGACAAGTGTTCCATTTTTTCTCGAGGTGGTTGAGATGTGAATACGTATTGTACGTATGTATTTGTATATGAATAGATATATTATAGATATGAATACACAATATGAATGCAGTTACATTATGACCAAACTCATCCAGATCTATGATTCATTACAACAGATGTAGATGTTGCAATGAATGAACATCTCTCCAAGCCGTGTAGGCCGTGGGAGAAAAATGCTTCACCTCGGAAACCCTCAGTGCACTCCGGCGCCGTGTTGGGGATGCTCAGTGACAGGGGGGTCCAAGCCTCCACCAGATTGGTGAAACATTTCCTGTAGACCTACTCACTACAAATAGACTCAGAAAATTAATGACAATTATAATAGCATGGATTGGTGAATGAATAGTGAAACGTTGCTGGTGAAACTATGGGACATTATGGGACTATGGTTGCAAGGTGCGAGAGGAGCCCGCACTGCGGCGTGCAGCAGAGCAACGGGCTGCCAATGCCAGGTGTAGATGATTTGTGGCGGCTTAGTTTTTGGATTGGCAATGATTGTTTTTGTTTTTTGGTTTAGTTGGCAATATTTTTGGGTCAGAAATTGTGTTGAGTTCACAAGCACTCTGACTGAGACTTCTCTTGGTTGAATTAGCTAAGCCGAGTAGATTCAATGAAATTAGTCAAATACACTATAGCAATCTATAGCACTTGTTTTTTTCTTCTGTATTTGCTGGAGTGCTGTCAGTTCTGAAGTTGGATATGGTTTGATGATGTTTCATACTCTTTGGTTTTGGAACGACTCGTGTCGTGCTAAAACGACTCATGTGCCGCTGGCGCCAACACATTTGGTATTGATGTTGAAATGGAATATGGTCGGACTAACTCCGCGGCAGATGACCTTGAAAACATTAATGATTTTGGTTTGCTGCATGAAACACAAATAATATCAAATGATCATGGTCACGATTGTTGTGATGGTGATGGCGACGACTACAGCGGTGACGGCAGTGATGCAATGTTTCTAGTAGTTGAGAAGCAGTATAACAAGAGTGGGAAGACAACAATAAGGAAAGGAAGAACGGATTGCGGCCAGAGCGCAAATAACGGACCAGAATAACAAGAAGCAGAAAAGGAGAAAGAGGAGTAGGAGGAGAGTAGAACCAACATCGACACGGTAGTAATGACAGAGTACCGACAGTAAGATAAGCATCACAATACAAAATGCTAGAAAATAGTAAGACTACCGAGAAACGTCATGAGAAAACGAAGAAATCATGAGAAACCGGGAGAGGGCACTCATCCTCATAACTCAAAACTCTACAAACCTGCCCCAGGCTTGCAGCAGCATCCTCATATCCCACCGAGGAGCAGGACTTCCATCAGTCATGTAGTTCCTGGATGGATGTGTGAATTTGAAACGTAAGTCTGTGAAGAGAGCTGCAACTCCAGATGTTGCATTCATGTTTAATAGACTGAATAATGAATAATTCTTAGAGTATGTTAGAGTCATACAGACAATTTAGACTTATTGTTCAAATTCAATTTCAATATATTTCAATTCTTGTTTTGCAGCCAATTTTTTCCATAATTTTTCCGTTTCCCTCTTCCTTCATCAAAAAAGGTCCCGCACAAAAAACATCCCCAAGACTCCGAAATTCATGGCACCAGGATTCTGGTGATTCATCCACTGCAGAGCTGCTGGCAGCTCCAAAGTGGAACCCAGCTGCAGCTGCCAGGCCAGGAACTGGATATGAAATATCCTCGGAGTCAGGATGGTGCTTGACATTATGATTTTGATATTTTGATATTTTGATATTTTGATATTTGATATTATGATTTAGATTCAGATTTTAGACACGTTACATCAATATTCAATGTCAGATTTTACATCAATGTTTAGATTCTGATTTTAGAGTGATTAGAAGAATTGAAACAAAGGTGCGGATCTCCATTGGTTAATGAGTAAGGTCAGGTTTGCCAAACCGTGGGGTTTCACTTTTGCTTACCCCCGCGCCAGGGCCAAGATGGCGAGCTCCAAAGCCCCAGGAGCTCCAATGCCCACGTCCAAAGAAGACATGCTTATGGCCTTGGAGAATTTGGGCCTGGAGGTACCATGCTTCCAAGATACGAAGTCTCCATGACTGAGTCAAGGGAAAAGTGTTGGGACTTAGAATATATTAGACTTATTTATTTATTTATTTATTTGTTTATTTATTTATATAGATATATATATATATGATATATTATATATAGTATATGAAACGTAAATGAATATGTATATGATGATCAAATATACACACATAATCGTCATTATACTGAAATGATGAGGTACATTTGTATTAAGTTTCACGGTCTAAATCTAGTGAGGATGGTCACACACACACACACACATACAGAAATCTAAGGATGTGGATGTATGTTGATGTTTAGTTACAGATAATCTTAGAATTGTTGATGTTCTGTGGTGAGTCAGACGGACAAAATACATCACACGCTTGGACGAAGCTCGAGGTCAAGAAGTGTCATGTACGAGACATGCGCGCCATCCTTTTCGAAGCACGTCGTTTGCAAGAGCTTCGACGTGAAGATCTCTTACAGGAGGCGTGGCAATGTAATGCAAATCTACACCACTAGCAACTTCAGTATTTTTGGTGGTTTGTGTGATCTTGGGTGGATGTCAAACAATCATAAAAGGAATGCCATGGAATTACTAATTACTAGTACTGTATACATTCAGTATGCAACATTCCACCACATTTTTCAACACATTATACTACGAGGTGTCTACGTTTAACATCCATCTTCTCCGAGAGAGTTCTCCGGAGCTGCTTCTCAATGCAGGTTCGCAAGCGTCAGATGCTGCCGGCAGATGTTACCAGTAGCAGTGAAGCCATCATCAGGCAGCTGGCTTGATGAACTAAGCCTTATGTGAGTGGAGGATTGAAAAATTCAGCATAGATACACAAAGATCCACTTGAAATTTCAGAGATGTAACACCAATATCATATCCATTAAGTGCCATGTTTGAATGCGCGTGTTTGAAATATGCCATCAAGTCCCGTCCTCCATGGCGTATTTGTTTTTGCGACCATACTCCAGCCTTATTATTGTTTCCCTTCTAATCCTATTTTGGGCTTTTGCCTTTCTTCGACTTAAAACTTCTTGCCAATGCAGTCCTATCCAGTTTTCTCCATCTATCAGAAACTGGAAGATGGACATTAGCTTAAACGACTACTGGCGACTCGCAAGTTGCGAAACTCCTTCCGAATCCCATGGTCGGTTGCCTGAAACTCCAGGCATTTCTTGGAATTGACCTTTCCTCAGAGCTTGGAAACTCATGACGATGCCTCCAATTGGACCCGGGAACACTCCGAACCCTCCCCACGAAGTTCGGGTGATGAGGTCAGACATTGCAGGGATGGAAGGTCATGGCAGTCAAAATGGCGTTTGCCAAGCTGGAGAATCGACATCAGAATGGTGTTTTGAGGATGAAGTACTGTAGATAAAAACATATCTTTGATCTTACGTTTGTGCATGGATGAAGATTTATTGGAACCTACTAGATTCACAAGACGAATATGCAAACCTCCTCTAAATCCATCAAATTTCATTGAAGACCTCACCACCTTTGGACCCACCAGGATGGCTTCACTTTTCAGATCTTGACACCGAGTCCTGAGCCGCTGTCATTGCCACTTGGCATGCCTTTACTTTACCGAAACATGCTGAATATTGTTGATGTGCCTGTTCGAGATTAATCATAAGATGGTAGTTATATTCGTGAGTATATATCATATCAGCTATCAATATCTCATTTTGATACTATCTAGATTTATGACAGTTGTGTTCGTATCTAAATGAAGCTGATTTTCTGCTTGTCGCTGACATACGCAAACCGCCATCTCCGAGAAGTGTCTCAGGTCTACCCTTTTCACCAACTCGGAGGCATCCGTGGAAACTTTCGAGCAGGGGTTGCTTGAAAAAGAACAAATCTTTTGGCAGCTGGGGAACACAAGGTCGCTCAAATAAATAAGCTACATAAGCTTATTATCATGCTTTTGTGACTTTTTGCTTGAATTTTCAGATGTGCTTATCGGGTCCAGAGAAAAAAAAGGATTTACTTGTAAGTCAAAGGAGAGGCTAATGTGGCTGTAATTGGCTGTATATAAGCAAGAGTGAAGCAACACTGACCCACCAGGAGGAACTCCTGAGACAATGCCATGGGACCTCAGTCACGGGGATGGTCTGAAAGGATCATCCACAAAATTGACTTGTTGAATATCCATTGGGAGTTGCCCAATCCATTGGGAGTTGCCCAAACCATTGGGAGTTGCCCAAACCATTGGGAGTTGCCCAAACCATGGTAAAAGTGGGTAAATCGATTCCTTTTTAAGAATCGAACCAATTTACATTCACTATCCACAGTGTTTGGGGCCAAAATATCCATCCTTTGGCAACTAAGGCAAGGCACGTGGCCTCTGGACAGATGGAATGGAGTTTGGGAGCTCAAGGGGATGGGGGAATGTTTTCGTTTTGAATGCCTTGACATTGGTCAAAGCTCAACATCTCGACAACCTTTGATAACCTTTGACAAGTTCCCCCCAGTGCCAACTTGGCATTGTCAGCGCAAAGGTCCAAGGGCAAAGGATTCTTTGCTGGGGAGCCAACTGGAAGATGTCACAAGTGAAGGTTGCCGGGTGATGTAAGAAAGAAACAACAAAGGGGGTACAGAATGAGTGCCACAGACAGGTGCCTCACAGGCATTTTCTCCTGCCATCCCTATGTGAGTGTAAGTACCCACCGTTCCGACTTCACCAAGCATCTGTCATTTTATGAAAACATCTTCATGAGAGAAGTTGGAAAGTTCTCACAATACCATTTCTGGTTGGGTGATTGCACTGTGGTTTGATGATTTCGATGATTTTGATGTTTTCATTAATTTTTAGATTTCAGATGACTTGTTTCCTACTGAGGCGCTATTGCTGAAGCTGGATAGCCGCAGGGAGTACTTGCAAAGTCTTCAGGATAAACGGCTGGGAGAGATGATTTGTTTACTGTTGAGTAGGGGTGAGGAATGGTGAACATAGACATGCCAATGTAGGAAGCAGGGGAAGAGACAGCATAAGCGACAAGAAAACATTTGAACATTGTACACCCAAGTGTGAAAGTTGATGCGTATTCAAAAATTATGCGTCCTAGCTTGGGGAAGACAAAAAAACGGGAAGTCGATGCGATGTTGCGTCCAGGTGGTGTTTTGTATGTTAAGTTTTTAATCCATTGTAACATTTTGCAGCTAATATATACAAGTAGTTCCCGGGCGAGCAGGGGGCGAAAGTTTCAGAAGACAAAAGAACTATATAGCAAAGAAAGAATTTGCCTATAGAATGTGCGCAAGGCGACTGACCAGCGCGATGCCCAAACCATTTCTCTGCTGTGTACGAGCCTTCTGCTGTTCCATGGTGGTGATGTGACGTGTACTACTCCAATACTACTCTGTACTACAAAGTACCTCTGCAGTACTACAAAGTACGACTGCAGTACTACTCTGTACTACAAAGTACTACTCTGTACTACAAAGTATTACTCCAGTACTACTCTGTGCTACGAAGTGCTACTCCAGTACTACTCTGTACTGACAGCAATGCAGTTAGAAGAGCCTGGTGCGGCTACCTCCCAAGGAGAGGTGTTTTTTCACTGTTGATCTGGGGTGTCCTGGCTTTGAGTACCTTGTGACCTCGTTCACTACCTCGTTCATACCCCGTTCCAGACCTCGTTCACTTCCCCTTCAAAAAGCATGATTTCCAAGCAAATTGCATTGAATATGATCGTTTGGTTGAAAGCTTTATCTATGCTGCTGATGTGCGTCCCATTGTGTTTTGCAATTTCCATTGATAAATCCCAGGTGTTTCTGAATTTTTTTATCCATGCGTCACCATGGGGAATGTGTAAGGAGCCTCAAAATTGAGTTATTGAACTTTGCATCAGATCAGAGCCGCAAAATGAATGGAAATGCCGCATAGAATGTTGAAGTTACCTTGCACGCTTGCCCCTCCCGACACCCTTTTGCCAGGATGGGGGTGGATGAGATTGGCGTGCGCATGAAAAAAGTCAGGATTTGATTGCTGTGAAGCCGAGTCAGCCGTGGAAAAACCACCCAAACATGAGGTCAATGTGCACTCAAGATGGATGTGTCGTTCTCAGATTTAAGATGACTTAAGTATCAGGTGGCTTTGCAAAGCATTTATTTCTCAAGTTTGAAGTTGGGGAGTTTACAAGATCTCTTAGTTCAATTTCCTTCAAACTTTTTCGCCACGATTTGAAGAAACCACAAATCCAGGAGCCACAATTGACACAAAAAAAGGTCGGGCGGACTTCTTGTAGTAGACATTCTATCAAGAGATGTCGTGGCGCATTGTATTTCGGTCTCAGAAGTTTGACTTGTGTTTCCTTCCGAAAAGTGGAAAGAAGACCCCTGACTCTTGAGTTACTGAAAACTGTAAACCATTTTTCGGTGAATCGACGCTTTGCTTGTCGCTTGTGACACGTGACCTGATGGCTTCCGCACTGGGCTGCTTATATGGATCCTGGCTCAAGCTTGATTTTGTGCAGCTCACGCCCCTGCTACAACGCCTATCCCTGCCACCACTTTGGGAACCATCCGTTGGCCACAGTAAGGCAAGATGGGCAACACGGGCAAGTGCAGCGCTCTGGCTTTCCTAGTGCTAGGCTGGGTGCTTCCAAAAGAATCCGAAAAGGGGAACAGGGCAATGCTGTTCTTCACATTTTTCTACAAAACCAGTGTGTTGAGACAGTTTCGGATGCTGGAATTGAGAAGAACTGGACGGTTTCACTGGTGGTTTCATATCCCTACCACCGAGCGGGGCCACAGGCCTGTGGTCAGGCATTGGCGCTGAACTTTGCCTGGAAGATGGAGTGCCGGAAAGCGAACGACAGTACATCCAGGATAACGCAGGCATCAGCCCGTCCTTGGGGTTTTCTGATGATGTCTTTCCAATCTCGGCCTTTTAAGCATGAAACAAACTTGAGAATACAGGTGTGTCGTGTGTCGACCCAACTTGCTCGGGCCCGGGAATCCATTGGTTTCATAGAAACATTCAACATTTCCAGGTCATTTTTTCTGCTTCTCAACATGAGACATCCCATTTGTCATTTGGATCTTCACAGTCAAAAACAGACCCAGCAAGTCCTGCTATACTGTAACTGTTTCTCTTCCGGAGTTTAGGCCCTTTCAAGTCAGCAATAGATTTTTTGGGAGCTGGGCAAGTTTGTTTTGCCTGTGGATGGCGTCTGCCCCAGATGTATTTTGTTTCTGGTGTTGACGGTCATGCGCCGAAGAGGTGTTGTCCCAAGAATCTACTTTCCATGAATTTGGATAACCGGCAGTTGCATGCATTTAATGAAGCTTGGAAAGAGCAATCAGCTAGACAGGCTAAACATTAACCAATATTTGAGCTATTGCGAGTTGCCGAAGCGGCACTTTTGCGTTTTCAAGCGTGTGAATCACCAAGTCTCCCTGGCAGGAAATGACATGCCTGTCGGCTTTCTTGTTTGTGCTTGGCAATCCTCGGAACTTCTCACCCTTCTGACCTCGATACTCACCGAAGAAGCTTTGGGATTTCATACCATATCGCACCCTGTGATCGGTGGGAATGGTGCAAGTCCCATCTATGCATTGGCAGGATGTACCGACTTCGACAATGCCAGTGACAGGGGCTGCCATGGATACGAAACCAAGGTCCATGTCAGCATGGATTCCTGGGTTGGCAGCTATTCGTCTGCGAGGGACAAGTTCAACAGGCAGAACCCACGCATTGCTTCTGTCGACCTGGGAGGAATGGGCTGCTTGGCTGTGGTCTCATTCCGGTGTTTCCAGTGTGTAGGGGTGGAAGACAAGGACCTCCAACCCACAGGTCTACAGGTGAAAGAAAAACATGTTTAGCATATTTTAGCATACTGTATTGAACATGCAAGGTTTGTGGAAGTATTCACAGGTTCTGCTTCATGCTACAGCATCACAGAAATTCATAGTTTTCAGGTTGCACAGGTTCTGGCAAGTGTGTGGAAGGGTGTCACTCGAATATTGAGACATTTCTGGTTTTCTTTACATGAGGAGTGTTGAAGAAGTTCCAACCATCCCCAATGAAACAAAACCTTGATATCGATGATCTTCATCGCTATTTTGGATGTTGCGTTTGTGGGTGAAAGAATTCTGAAACCGAAATCCTGTACGAATTCTCAGCTGGCAGGGCTTGAGATCTCTGCCTGAATCCATACGTCATTTTTGAGGTTATGATGGGGAGGAATCCATCTACCTCAGAAGGTCCGTCCTCAAAGCAGCGTACGACGACAATGGCCTTGCATTGAGTTACTACTTGGGTAGCATGGCTTTGTCATAGTTTTGATGTTTGGTGCCGTTGGTTGTTGGCCGGCTGTTGGTTGATGGCTTTTGTCTGTTGTTTATTGGCTGGTTGCTTGCTGCTTGCTGCTTGCTGCTTGCTTCTTGTTGTTGTTGTTGTTGATGATGTTGTTGTTGTTGTGGTGGTGGTGGTGGTGTTTTTTTTTGAGTCATTTGTTCGTGTTGGGTGTTTGATNTGTCATTTTATTGATGATATTGATGGGCTTTGCAAAACCGGCGATGCTGCCGGGGAGAAGATAGGGATAGAGAAACGAATGCGGGGTGTTGTTTAGTGTTTTCTGGTTCCCGGGTGCAGTCTGTTACGATTTGTCCCGGGTGAAGTCTGTTACGATTTGTATCGATTTGTCCCGTACGATGTTTTTTTGGTAGTTCAGACGGAAAAATGGAGTTAAAGAAGCGCCTAAAACACCGTAATATCTATATACTACATGGTTTTCTGCTCTTGTACCAAGAACAAAACAATGCTATTTACGATGTTTTCTCACCCTGAAGCACCAAAATCGAGCCAAAACAGTGGTAATTACAATGTTTTGCAATACCCAAACAAGCAAGCGTAGAAAAAAGACAGCTATTTGCGACACTTTCACAACACAACATGTCCGAAATGGTGTATTTTACAGAGCTTTTAGACCACCTCCTATAAAACACTGGTAGTTACAGTGTTTTGAAAGAACACGTGCGTAAAACACCGTAAATACCAACGAATTCAAAGATCCATGGCAACATGCCCCAAAAAACAAAACACTTACGCCTTTTTTAAGGCGTTTCTGCGCAACGTTTTTTCCCCCAAAAGGCTCTTTTTGGACCAATTTTTGCTTCCGAAGCCTCCAAAAACAAAGAGGGGGGGTATCCGTACGTTGGACACTTTGAGGCTAGTATGGCAGCAATACTTACTATATGTCTTGATTCATTTAAAAGAATTGTATTAATACACATCCGCCATATAGACGCTATGACTCGGAAAATTCCCCAGCATATCTCAGCAACATGTAAAAGAAGTATATACTGGTGGTGCCGCTGAGCCCGCTGGGGCCGTTGAGGCCGCTGATCCCGCTGAGGCCGTTGAGGCCGCTAAAGCCGCTGAGGCCGTGCAGGTGAGGCCGCTGAGGCCCCGCTGAGGCGATGAGGCCGCTGAAGCCGCTGAGATGCACAACATACAGCCCTCGTATCAGGGTGTCATTTTTTAATATAAGCCACAAAAAAATTGCGCCCTTGTTGCACACTTCCCCCATCCGATGTCCATTTCTTTTTCGATTTCGCAGGCGACTCTTTTTGGCGGACTCGAGCAAGGAAGCCTGGAAGAAGTACACTGTTGCCTGACTACAAACTACTTTATTTCGTACTACAAAGTATTCCTCCCTGTACTACTTTTAAGCACTCAATACTACAAATTTTGGCTCCGCGCTAAAGAGTGCCACAAAGTGCTACTCCGTACTTCAAAGTATCATATTCCGTACTACATACTATTACTTCGTACTACAGAACCGCTACTCCTTGTTAATCCATGCTAATCCGAATTACAATGTGCTACACAATACCACTCCGTCCTACCAAGTATTGCAAAGTTCTACTCCGCACTACAAAATGATAATACTCCGTACTACAATGTGTTACAAGAGACTAATCCTTCCTACAAAGTATGACAAAGTACTAGTCCGCACTACTCCGTACTACAAAGTACTTCTCCGTACTACAAACAACCTCCTCGTACCACAAAGAACTTCTCCGTGATACCATGTATTACTCCGCATAATAATGCATACGGCACAATACTCTGTACTACAAAGTACTACCCCATACGATTAACGCACTACAAATTACTATTCCGAACTACAAAATATTACAAAATCTACAAGAAGTACTACAAAGTTTGCAAGTCTGTACTACAAAGTACCTCGCAGCACTACTCCGTAAAACAAAGTATTACGCAAACGCAACCCTAACGCACGCACACACACACAGAGCCATCCGCAAAATAGATGCGAAGCGTCCATGGCGAACCCCGGACTCCCGGGTACCCCCCCACCCGAGAGGGTGTTCTTCCCACGACATAGAAAACATTCCTACGACAAATAAAAAACTTCCTACAACAAGAAAAACCTTCCCACGACATAGAAACGGTAGTAGTCACGTTATAGGCACAACAATCCAGTTGTGGTCTCTGGCGACCCTTTTCGGGCCTGCCGGGGCCCGAAACAATCAAAAAGGGTCGCCAGAGTGGTCCTGCTACTAAATCCTCTACTACCACGCTAACTCCTACTAACTGCTACTAACTACTACTACTACTACGCTTTCATGCAATCTACCACCGATCTACCTGCGCCGCGCACTTTGGGCCGGTTGGCCGCCGCTGCGACCCTTTTCGGGCCTCCCAGGGCCCGAAACGATCAAAAAGGGTCACCAGAGTGGTCCTGCTACTAAAT
>DF244632.1:1727-25023 GCA_000507305.1 Breviolum minutum Mf 1.05b.01 | reverse complement strand
CTGTGTGTGTTTCTTATCAGGCTTCGCCTTTTACCGCACTCAAAAAACGATACAGTTCTAAGTATAAACGTTGATATCATTTTGTTGTGGTCAGGGATTGCTGGGCGGCTATTATTTACTAAGCGTTGCTGTTGATTCGCTGTTAATTTGGTGGTCAGCTAATTCGCTGTTATATATAAGACATTAACCCGTCACTTTGGGTTTTCGGGATATCCGGCGTCTAGTCTCTAGTCTTTGAAGACAGCCATCACTTCAGCAGAACGTTGGCAGTCTTTGATGATGGTCTTGAAAGAGAACCATCACTTCAGCAGAACTTTGGCAGTCTTTGATGATAGACAGCCATCACTTCAGCAGAACCTTGGCAGTCTTTGATGACAGTCTTGACAGGCAGCCATCACTTCAGCAGAACGTTGGCTAGTCTTGATNCTTTGATGACAGTCTTTAAAGACAGCCATCAGTTCAGCAGAACTTTGGCAGTCTTTGATGACGGTCTTTAAAGACAGCCATCACTTCAGCAGAACTTTGGCAGTCTTTGATGACAGTTTTTAAAGACAGCCATCATTTCAGCAGAACTTTGGCACTCTTTGATGACAGTCTTTAATGACAGCGCTTTTCTCACAAGAACCCTTCGCGGCCGCTTTCGGGAAAATTGGTTTATGTTATCTGGGGTCTATGCTGGTATAATTTTTTTTGTGGTGTGATTTGTGATGATTGGTACGTATTTGGGGCAGAACCCAAATGGAGGGAGTCCTTTCAAATTGCGCTTTTAAATTTTTATGCAGTGTCTATGAGTCCATCGCTTCTACATTTTTGAAATTGTCGACAAATGCAATCGAAAAAAATGTATGTAGACTTAACTGGCTGCATTTAAATCGAACCAAATGAGTTGCAAATCTGGTCGGTGCTTATATAGCTAAGTTGATGTGTGTTTCCTGGGCAGAAATAATCAAAATAGCGGACCTTGAATACTTGGGTTATGGCGACACGACAAGATATTTGTGTGAGGGGGCACGAACTTAATCTACACATTCTTTTGCGGCCACCTTCACATAGCTAGTGTCGGGCACATTGTCGTATTGCTATTGGCAGTTAAATGCACGTAGTGGGCATAATTTACGCTCTTTCCCATGGTAATAAAGCTGATTTCGTTTGGTGGTATCGTTATTGACAGCAACATGTGGGCTGCGGGAACACATCAGGACGCACGGAAATTTGTACTACTGGTCAGTGCACGTACTTGTATAATTTGATCTACATGTTTCTCTGATATTTTGCCCCGACATGGTGATGCATTTGGCAGTCCTGATTTGAGAACAATCACTGTGACTTGGAAGGAATATTTGGTTGTGATTTTTGTTTCGTTGTCTCCTGTTGTATGTTTGTTTGTGCTTTTTGCTGGTGTTTTGGGTTTTGTTGTTTGTTGTATGTGCATGTTCTCCAAGCAGCAAAAGACCACGTCGTTTGAGTGAGAATTCGCCAACCTGATGTAAAAAACCGAGTTTGGGATGCTGACTGATGGCAGGATGGCTGTCTCACAGATCTGAATTGGCCGCGCTTGATGTGCTTTCACTTGCTGTGCTGCAGTGACAGTTTGAGGTTGGAAATTTAACGAAGTGCTACCAAATGAATCTTACATTGAGGCGTCGTTGTTATACACTTGGGTTAGGTTATATAATGGAAACAAAAGCCTGTGCCCTTATTCAAATAGCTGTCTTCGCAAGAAACAATTGCACCTGTAGTCTCGGCCGTATACCGCCTTTGAGAAAGATCTTACAAATTTGATGGTTTGTGGGGTAGTGGTGTTTATCATTTTTTTGCACTTGCGTTGGCTTTCACAATGTGGGGGTTGTTGTTATTGTTTCGAGTTGAGTATTGGCTTGTTGTTGGTCGCAGTTACTGACTACTGATTATGTATATACCTCAATGAAGTTGTCCAAATGATACTTCTTGTTGTGTTCTGAAATGCTGGTTAATTTGAAAATTTTGTTGTGAATGTTTTTTTGTTTGCAAATGAACGTTTTAGCTTTTAGCTTCTGATGTGCTCCATTGTATCAGAGATCACTTGTGTAGAATCTAGAATGTGGAATAGAAACTGACGCACTTACATCATTGTTGTGAGGATTTTATAATATGATCGTTCCGACAAATTTTGTCAAACGGGTTTGCGTTTAATTCTTTCTGAAATGACACGAACCACTGAGTGCGTAACAAGAAAAAACCTTTGTGACTTGCAGCTTTGGAAAACTTTGGAAGCCCTCAGACCCTAGACTTGAGAAATCCAAAAGATTCAATTGCAGTTTTGGAAATACAAGTGTTTTGCTTTTCGGAAAATGCTGAATCGCACTCACGCAACAGTTACTGCAGAACATACCGTGAATAGGAGCACAATTTTTGAGATTTCAGAAAATGTGCAGTGCGTCGCGACTAGTGCTCTGTTGGAGTGTGAAATTGACGGGATAGGTTGACTTGCATGGTTTGTGATATGTTGCATGGGACTGGAGTAGGAACATTTGGACATGACTTTGACATGCAATTCGAGATTGAAATGAATTGGAGGTGTTTTTCTTTGGATGTTGCAGAACTGAGTGCTGGCACAGCACCTCTGTCGAAAGAATAGAGAAATTCCAAGGTGTCCATTACTCACTCACGGTAGTTGCCAGAGGGTGGTTCTCAATTTTCAATTTCACTCACTAGTGTCATTTTGGTGCGGAAACTTGTATGATTTATATAATTTTTCAAATTCCAAATTGAAGTAAGTGTGATGTGCCGTGTTTGGTTTGAACATCATTCCAGTAGATTGGATTGAATAATATTAAGCGCCTCCAGCATTGTGGGTGTGCATGTGTGAATTACATTCGAATAGTGGGACCTTGCGCAGATAATTCCAATGAATGTTTTGGGCTCCAACAGGGTTCAATTTGTGATTTCTGCGATCGCAGAATCAGTGGGAGCCCAAGACTGACAAGACTTTCAGTTGTGAATAAGAAATGCATAGAAGTGCAAAAAAAGGCAATTCCAGTGCTTTTGTCAGGTGTCACCATGAGTCAGAACATATCCAATGTCACCGAATGCGAACCGAAGATATGCGAGGCTCGGAACGTTTTGATTATTGCTTCGGGGCAGTGATTTCCATGATTCTCTTAAAGGTTTTGCCAAACATAATGAAAGTTGATCAATTTGCGAGCCATGCCTTCAGAATTGAAAAGGTGCGATCATACGAAATTCAATGCACAAAATTCACCATTTGTCCTATTCAAAGATATCCTGCCGTCAAGAGTTGCTTCTGCCAGCCTGGCGGTGGTGGTCTACTGCTGCCATTATTTCGACCAGGTGCGGTGCGACATTTTCAAGCGGCTTGGGGAGTATTGTTTTTACTTACTGTTGAGACCTTTGGATGAAGCCTTTGTAGTAGCAGGTCGAAAACAGTCGACTTTTCCAAGCAAACCTTTATTTTAGGGGACTGCATTAGATGTTTTCCATTGTTGATTCGATGCTTTCAACAGATTTCGTAGTTCGTTCCAAAGTGTGAAAGGCATCACTATATCCTATACAGGCAGAAATATACATTTGCATCGGCAAAAAACACTTGAATTTTTGCAATGCCAGATGAGCAAAACTGGAACATGGGACTTCGCCAAAGACTAAGTTCATTTTGTGGAGTAATGCATTGAAGTATTGGCTGCGCTGAGAGCAGGACTTTGGTCAAGTTGTGTGTACTGTAGTGGCTGTAGCACGATAGTCTGTGCCTTCAAGGCGTGAATGCTGGCTCAGTTTTTGGTGAATATTTCAGGTGACTAAAAAAGAGGTGAAGAAAACCTGGTGTGCTTGATCATCAAACCGCATGATTCTTCTCTTGACATTGCGATTCAAGTTCTTTCGCAACCTTCCTGTCTTGAAGTATTGACACCCTGAAACTCTGTGCACAGACATGCATTGAAAGTCAGAATACCATGTGAGCCAGTAGTCATGCTGCAAAAAGTCTGAGGCGCTGTACTCTATTTCACGGGCTTGATTTGGTCCTTTATGGGCATGGGCCTCATCAGAGTTCTCCATTTACACTAAAGATAAGTCATGGCTTTGGAGACTGGTAGAGGCATTGACTGGGTGTCACTTTCCAGGTGTTGGAATCGTCTCAGACATCTTCATGGGAGCGATTGAAAAGGCCAACACTTACCCTGATGGCTATGCTGCTATGCTTGCGCAGAGGGAGACAGTGCAGTTGTTAAGCCTCTTGTTCTGTGCCAGGTCACCTCGAGAAAGAAACGAGTTTTCAGTTCCAATTTGCAGACTTTCATAACGGCAGCCTGGACTGAGTTTTGCTCATGTTGGGTGTCATCGAAGGTCCTAATTTTGTTGTATTTCCTTCACTTCCACTGCTCACTCTTAGAGGTAGTGTGCCAGAACATGCCAGGTGAAGGTGTGGAACGCAACTGTGGCAAACTTGACACTGATGGCCTTGGGATCTAGTGCCCCAGAGATCCTTCTCAGCGTTGCGCACCCAATCGAAAGGGTACGCACAGCATGTGAATACACCTCTCACTAGATTGCGACTGTTGAGCATTTGTAAGTACGCATGAGCATGTGTTGCTGATCATCAGCTGTCTCCGAGGTCATAGAATTGCTCAAAAATGAAATGTATGCTGGAGATCTAGGGCCATCAACCATTGTAGTGCCCTGAGCTGTTGTCATTCAGAAAGCTTCGAAGCGGCATGATTGGATGCTCCTTCTTACACGCTCAGGTTGGGAGTGCTGCTTTCAATCTTCTTTGCATCACGGCTGTTTGTGTTTCTGCCATCCCAGAAGGGGAGGTGCGTAGAATCAAAGACATAGGGGAGGCCCTGGCATGTTTGTGCAGAATTCATGGCAATCCTGAACAGTGTCTTGAGATGTCTTGAGTTTTTTTCATCGCCGAGAACGAATATCTTGGCATCACATGAATCGTACAAGCAAGGTCAAGGAATATCATTGCAGCCAAGCTGAAGTACACACTGTCAATCTATGAGTCTAGGCGCGTCTTCTCTTCGATTGCCAGGTTTTTGCCGTGACCTCCTCGTTCTCGGTTTTCGCCTACCTGTGGCTGCTTATTATTTGCATGCTCTGGACACCTGATGTGCAGCTGCCATGTTGACGTTTAGCGAGAAACTTGTGAAGTATTTGTCAGTGAAGCTTCTGGCGGTGTTGCGTGATATAGGATATAGGCATGCTTGGAGAAGAGCTGATGTTTCAACTTTGCTTCCGACATTTCCAGGTGATCACGATTGAAGAGGCCTGCCACCCAGCCAGAAAACAAATGAACTGGTGAAAGGAGACAATCACGTGGTCTTGTTTGCGCTTTTGAGCACAGATCTCTCGCTGAGGGACTGATTACATTCTTTCTTTTTCCGGTTCTTGTGCTGCTTGCCTACATGGCCGTGGAGATCTTAATGCGAGACCGCTGAAGCTGGACCTTTGCTGTGTATGCAATTCCTTGTGTGTACCATAAGGACAAGGGCTACTTCACTGGCAAAAAGAAAGATGCAGAGGCCCAGAAGGTCTTGCTTGATGCTGCCACTGAGCAGGCCAGGTGGGGATATGAATGATGATTCTGACATATTCTGACCCTCAATTGTTCATTGTTGCGGTCCTGCATCCCCGTGTCCTTGTCTTCTACTTTGTCTTTGGCCAGGAAATCGCAACGATGAGAATGCGTATCCTGAAGAAGCACGGCACTGGAATTCCAGATGTGATCCTTGCATGTCTTACGGAGCATTTGAAAGGCCTTGATGTGGCAAGTAAATGCAAGGCCTTCAATTCTAGATACACCTGGTTGGTTCATCCTTTGAGCCAACTCTGTGAGGACAAAGTCGTGGCTTTGATTCGGGAAGAGTTCGGTGCAGTTGTTTGGGCCTCGGGTTTTGCTGGTCTTACGGCGCTGCATTGCTTCATTGCACTCGCTGCATCTGCTTCGACTGTCGGTGACGAAGGAAGAACCATCACGAGCAGCGCGACGGATGGCTGCCACCGAAAAGCTCTTTGGAGGTGGCAGGCGGCAAGGGTTGGATTCTTTCACCGTGACAACATAGCCAAAATTCTTTACAGTGCAGAGGTGCAAGGAAGATGAGTTTTGATTTTGTTAATGGAAAATACAGTAAATGAACTTTGCATTGAACACTCGCTTTCAATTTTGCATGTTTAGAGTTGTCCTTCAATTATTTGCAACCTTTGGACGTTAGTATCGGGCTTGTCTGTTGTCCAATGGCCTGCTTTGTGTATTTAGACTTAGTATAGTAGTCATCGTGGTCGTGGTCGTGGAAATAGTCGTAGTTAAGTCGTTGTGGGGTAGTTGCAGTGAAGTCGTTGTAGTAGTCCTAGTCGTAGTCAAGTAGTCGTAGTCGTCGTAGTTGTCGCAGTCGTAGTCGTTGCAGTCGTCGCAGTCTCGTCGTAGTCGTCGTAGTCGTAGTAGTCGTCGTAGTCGTACTCGTAGTCTTAGTCGCAGTCGTAGCGGTAGCCTTGGCGGTTGTGGTGGTGTTGGTAGTGGTAGTGGTAGTTCTTGTATGTTCTTGTTGTTGATGATGATGATGATGATGGTGATGGTGATGGCACCGCGAATGATGATGGGCCACGCCACCATTAGAGACTATGGCACCGCCGCCGAAGCCGACGACCGGTATGATGGGGTTGTGAAGAGTGGCCCAGATGTAATGCCACAATTTAGTCACGGTCTCCAATTTTTTCAACAATTGGAAGCGTTCGCACATGTTTTGCTTCGAGGCACAAACGCAATGCGAACAAAGTACTTTTAGATAAACTTTTTTGGCTGGTGCCACAGAAGATTTCAGATTCAGGCGAAAATCCGCTGATTCCAAAGTAGTCACCAGCCTTAGTTTTGCATAGTTTTGCTTGTAGCATGGATGTTTGACAAAAATGAACTTGGTCCATTGGTCCATGCAAAAAGAATGGATGTAAGGTGCCCATCAAGCTTTCTCCAGATGAGGCAGTGCATGCTTGTCTTATTAGTTGTGTTTTTGTGATTCATAGTTCAAGTACTAAGTGCTCCTTTGCTGTGTGATCGCGCCATTCTATTTCAGGGCCCGGCAAAGGCAAACATTACGTTTGAATTTGAGTCGGTGACCCAGTTCTCAGTACCAACATCAAAGCAGGTATATAATACAAGGAAATTTAGTTGAAAAAATGCAATTTACGGAGTTTCAAAATCACCACAGCCACTTTTCTGAGCTTTTGTTTTAAGGCTTTTTTTTCTTGTCTGATCTTTCCTTTTTCTTGACTTTTCTGATCTTTTCGTTTTTGACTTTTTCTTGTTCTCTTGTCTGATCTTTACTTCCACCAGAGTTTTCCTTTTTCCTTACTTTTCTGATCTTTTATTGTTTGAATTTTTCCTTTTTTCTTGTCTGATCTTTCCTTTTCTGATCTTTCCCTTTCTTCTGTACTTCTTCTTCAAGAAGAAAAAGAAAAGATCTGAAAAGTCAAGATCAGGCGGGCGCGTGCGGGCGCGATATTTGGTGACTTTGGGGTGCCACTTTGCACGGCAGGGGCAGCATTTGGTGTCTGGCACGGAATGCTTTTTGAGAGATAGCTGGAGCAGGAAACGTGGCGTCTGTCAATACAAAATGCGTCTCCGAAGCGGGAAAAGTAAGCTCTGAAGACGGACGGGTTGCGGACTGACAGTCTGATCATTGTGAGAAAGCTCGGGGGCCGTCCATGCAGAGTAGCGGTCTGCACAGTGGCGGTCCGTGGAATGTCGTGAAAGTCTCATGTTTTTGGCTGCACTTTTTGTTGTGTTTCGCCTTCCAGGTTTGGGTCTGCGCACTGTAGTGGACGTTTCATGCGTTGTGCATTCATGCCAGATGCCCGTATTCCTATTGCATTTTGCATACCAGGGTTGGGCTGTGTTTTCTTGGTAGGGCTTCTTTGGTGGTGGTGGACAGAAAAATGCTATAAGCTATAGGCAGTTTTCTTGACTTATGGGTTCCGCCCACTGCTCGACCGGGCACTAATGGTAATGAAAACTCATGAGACCTTTCTCAAAACAACATTGTTCGTGTCCTTGACAGAGACCAGACTCGTTGGGTAGCTAGAAGCAAAACCAGAAGATTCATTGCCTTTATGAATGTGAGTAAGATGGGCGATGGGTTCCAACATCAGGCACCTCCTTTTGAGGTCAAGGATAGGCTTGTTCCCTTGAAAATATATAGGAGGCCAGACGGCCAGACATAGAAAAATAAGATACGGTTTGGACATTCTTCATAAATCGAATGTTTCTACGTTGTGCCATTTGTTCCAGGCAGTTCCCGTGAAATTGCCAAGGCATACCGAGTACTCCTGTTTGGAGAGTTGCGACACGCTGGACCCGAGGGGCAGCGGCTGAACTGGGTCAAATGATTGCCTCCAAAGGATTCGAAGACAACTTAGGGTTGCACTGTAATCGATCAGTTTAGGTTTTGTCCGCTGAATGGGGAGCATTCGAGGAGCTTGTCATCACTCGTGAGGGCGACACCACAGCTACCCTTGGCAAGGGAACTGTCATGTGCCCACTGTGGGTTCGGCTTTGCAGAAGGAATCCAGACATTTTGATGGTAAGTGTTTCCAATCCAGCTTTGTTGCCTCTACTTGTCTTGCGATGACATCATGAAAGGTACAAGACCAAGGAGATTACAGCCAAAGATGGAAAGGATTTCATTGCAGCACAAGGAAAACTAGAATTTGAGGAGGCACAGCATGCTCTGTAAACCGACTTCAAAGCAAACGGACGCTTGTTTCATGATGATATAGGAATCTGATCATTCCATTTGTACTGCAATCTCGCAGTCAGTGCGGAACAGATCAGGGCCCGTCATTCAAGTCTATGAATTGTCCTGATCAAGGTCAACCCAAGAAACATAACCTCAAGCCTGGTTCTATGCAGGATGAAGAACAAAAGATCTTGGAAATCAAGATTCTTGATGACGACGAGCATGAACCGGATACATACTTCGATGTGGAACTCTCCTGCCCCACCACACAGGACAGCAACGTCCGGCCCTTTGCTTTCACAACGTGAATTCAGTATTTTGGGCAGATGAGCGTGATATTTGCTTTGCTTTGAAAGGGAGTGAGATGGAGAAAGGAGAGAGAGAGAGAGAGAGATGGACAGAGCATACAGCAAGGGGAACTGAGAAGGACATAGGAGAGCGGACAGGCAAGCAGAGGGACAGGGAGAGTAAGAAACATGGCAGTGCGATCAGTGTGCTGAGGCCGTAGCCATTCTGGGGAAGAACAAGACGGCTCACGTACGCCTTTTTATTGCTTTGGGCTTTGATCTCTAAGTAAAAGTTGACAGCAGCCTGGGCCCAGGTCCGGATTGTGGATGATGATGCAGTAGGAGTTCTGGCTTTCAGATCAGCCGAAGAGAAGGATTGCATGTTCTGGCTTTGCAGTCCATGCCGCTTGCATAGGATTCCTTTGCCTTTTCTCAACACTTCCTGTTCTTGCGAGCACCTGTGCTTTGCAGGTAGCGGAAGACTTCTCCGGTGAGAAGGCACGCTTTTGCTCCATTTTCAAGCGGGTCGGGGCTGTCTAGACAGTTGTACCGGGTTGGATGCTTGGAGATTAGTTTTGCTGCGCAGGTCATTAACATTGTAGTGCTGCGGCAGGCAGGTGCAAAAGGGTCCTCCTGGCATTCTTTTCATCTCGTTGTCATGCCGTGTTTCAACCGTTACCAGGAGTCGACTGAGTTGACTGAAAAACCTTTTGCCCACGAGCTGCACTGCAGCTGCACTGGTGAAAGTTTTGCAAACCTTTTTTCGGTCATGCTTTGCTTTTCCAATCTTTTCCTCATTTACGTAATGCTTCAAACCTTGTTCCATGCATAGGTACTCACACCTCTCTATATTACTCTATATATCAAGAAGTAATTTAGCTGCATACTCGCACTGGTAAGCTGTGCAAAAGGACCAGTCATAAACATAGGCTACTTTCGCGTTGTTGCTTTTCCTGAGGCATGTTTCGGGTGGAGCATTTTCGGAGTTGAAAAGCTTACTCAATTCGTTTTGAATGAGTAAGAACGAGGTAGAGATCCATATTGACGCAAACGCAAGTGAAAGAGGAACCCCAGTTAGACAATGCTAGTCGATGACTCCAGTCAAACAAAGCGCAATTCGCATCTGACGCCAGCGATGTGTTTTTCTCAAGAACTGATCATTCTGATCATTCCCCCCAGACGATTTTGATATCAATCCAGATTTCCTGGATTTCACTGTAACTCCTCGAGCTCTTTGCTCTTTGACTTTGCCAGGCTGGTAACTTGCACCTACCGAACCGAAGATGGCACAGCTATCAGTGGAATTGACTACGAAGAAGCCTCTGGAACGCTCGAATTTCCGGATGAGAAGGCCATCCATTTCTGTTGGTTTTAAGATCAGTTGGCATAGAAGAAATGATGCTGCAGTGGTTTGAGACAATTTCAGCATTTCGCTTCTTTCGTTGTGGCTCAGACGTCCAAAACACCATTCCCATGTGATGACGACAGTGGTTCGATGTGGCCTTTGCAACAGCAAAATGACTTTGTATTTGTGATTTTGTCGGTTCTCAAGGTGCCTCTAACAAAGTGTAATACAGCTTTTCCTCGTGTCTCCGACGCTATGTCGGATCCTCCACCACCTCCACCGCCCCCCCCTTTGACTTTGCACAGGACAGGGAATGTAGGAGAGACCATCATGGACAGTCACACAAATCATCAATTTCTTGGCTCGCCCTGAAGGACGGTATCTGCCGGTGGCATCCCAGTCTTTCGTGGTGGCAAATGGGTGGCATTCATTGTGCAGGGGATTTTGAGGTGTGCCCTCCAAAACTAAGCCATTTGGGGTCTCAGGGTCAGCCCGAAAAGTGGACACAAGTCAGTTTTCAGGAAGATGCCATGCAAAGGGTTCCATTCCGGAAGAGGGAGGTGATGGTTCCGGTTCAGAGGTTCCGGAAAGTCAGGTGGGTTCTGCCTGGCTGGCACTCAGGGTTCCACGTTTGACTCTTGCGGATACCATCTGAGCCTATTTGGCTTATTCCAAGACCAGGTGTTGGATGCACCATTCAGCTGCTTGACATTGCCTGCTGCGTAAGGTGACATTGTTGTGAAGCATCGCGACGAGCTGAATTTCGATGGGCTCAGACCAGCTCCTGATCGTGTTCCATGCTGAGACCGCTTTCTCTCGAATGGCTTTGACCATTTGACCAGTGGTCCCAAGTCGCAATGTGGTATTGACCTTTGCCTCAAGATCTTTTCGCCGGAGTTGAGGTTTGGTTTGGAAACATGACCTTCGAGGTGGCGCAGGATGAATGGACAGCTAGAACCTCAGTTGTACAGTGATGTGTCCATTGTGTTTCTTGCAAATTGCTAAGAGAAAGAGAGTTTTGCATTTAGGATTTACGCCTAGGATTGGCTTTGAGATTAATNCATTTGGCGCGGATGTATCTTCTTTCTTCTAACTTTCTGACTATTGCATCTTCTGTCGACTGACTTGACTACTCTACTACTGCTTTTCAACTCTCCATATTGTCGGAAGTTTCTATTTAAACTTCCTTCGATTAACACACAAGTGTTTGGACTCTAATTCACAGATTCACAACGGAGTGCTGCATACTGCCATCTCATTGCTCAAGGGGCACTTCTTGCTTTGCAGGGTTCTCTAAGACTCTTCGTAGCTTCAGTTGCAGTCAGACCAGTCTAGTCATGTGAATTTTGTCCGAGCCTTTTACTTCGGTATGTCATATTTCCAGACAAATCCTGAATGTGGCGACAACAGTCTGGTGCGAGAGACAAAAGTATACAAATCATCAGGAATCAAGAATAAGTTGTTTCCTCGGACTGAAACATTTGTCAGATCTACTGAGGTCGACAAGTTCTTGAGCCTTGATTGCAGTACGGTATAAGATGTATAAATACTGACTACAAGCCATCAATATGCGAGAAACACAATGTCAATGTAATATCAGTATATTCGTGAATGCGTGTTTGCACAAGGGCCAAAACTGCTTTCCAGAACATGTGTGACAGGAATTTCGGTGCAGAAGGTCAGACATACTTGGTCACAAGGATACTGAACCTTACTCAAGTCAGCAGCTGTGGCTTGCACAAGCTCTTCCATCTTGATGTCATGATAGGTCGGATTGTCGGATTGCCACCCTGCAGGACAGCGACCAATGAACGTTTCGCCGCAAAATTTTGCACAAAAGAAGATTCGATGGAGGTGAACATAGTTCAAGAGCTACCCCGGCAGCTTGTGACGCATGAGAACTTCATCAAGTATGAACTCATTGTACTTAGCTCAGGAAAATATACATAGGGTTTATGTCATTGTCGCCGGTGTAGTGCAAGAGCCAGCTGAAAAGGTTGACAGCATTGGCAATCCGAAAGTCCTTACTAAGGTCCTCAACGTACATGAAATCTTTGCTCCTGCTCATCACATTATTTTCATGGAGCACATCCCAAACGGAGAGCTCTTCGATGTTCTGGCATCCCCGGAACCTTCAGTTGCTGGAAAGCCCCTTGCAGAAGGCACTTCACGACGGATCTTGCGTGATGTCATAAGTGGAATGGCGGAATGCTACAGATTTGGAGTGACACATCGTGATTTGAAGTGGCAGCCTTAGCGAGTTTGATTTTCAGTCGTCCAGTGCAACGTGAATTCCGACTGGCCGTTTCTGACATGCTTCGCTCATGTGCCATTGTCTTACACCAAGGCCAGAGAACCTGTTGATTAACGAGCAGGGTCGCATTGTAATCATCGACATGGGTCATGCGAAGCGCGTGCCAAGTTCCGGTGTTCCCAGTCCATTGGCCCTCTCCAGGACCACCACAACGAATCCATATGGCACTCCAGCTTTCAATGCTCCTGAAGTCACTGGAGGCAAGTCGTACGACTGCGAGTTGTCTGATGTGTGGAGTGTGGGTGTCATTTCCTTTTACTTGCATGGCAAGCTGCCTGCCTTTCAAGCTGGTGGTGGAGTGGCGGATCCTCTGAAGCATTGCAGTGGACCCAACAATGATCCACTCTGGAAGAAAATCCAGGACTCAGGGTACTACCCAAACTTTCCTGAAGAGCTGAAAGGCTTTATCAACACCTTATGGCGGCTGGATCCCAATGAGAGGCCTAGATTCAGCCAGTTGGAAAAAGCCATCCATGCAGACGAGGAAGTTATCAGGGAATTTCCCGGCTTGCAATGGCTTGGCAGACCCGTCAATGAAGTTGAAAGCTTCGTCGACGAGCTTTCCCGCAGTTGTCCAAACAAGACGTTTCACGCCCCTGCAGGCGGTGCCAGGCGATGGTAGTTCATGTGACACTTGTTTCATGGGACATTAGCTTCCCCATGAGCGCAGGTCAAGCCAATCAGAACTCGGTCAAAATATGTCAACATTGTTACCAGCCGCAGCTTGTTGCATGTTTGTATATGTTTGTAATTATGTACCTTTGAAGCCTTTGAATATAAGTCGAGTATTGTACAGCAAGTGCAAAGCTTTGCTTGTGCCATGCCCTTGGCAGACTGAAGCTTCCGTGCCCATCACCATTAAACCGAAAGGCCTCAGTTTCAGGAAAGTGGGGAAATTGCAATTGGATTTAATTTCAGGAGTTGTGATTTTCGGAGATGCACATTGACAACCTGGTGTGCCGCAGCTCCTGTTGTCAGTACTAAGGCCGCTTTGATAGCACTTCCATTTTCAGGTTGTATATTGAAGAACCGCTGGGTCCTTATCAGGGGAACCACCGGGAACCACTGGCCCAGCCCTTTGCTGTGCCTGGCAATGCAACGCAGCAATGGCCCACAAATCAAGGACTGGAGGGGCAACCTTCGCAGCCCACACGGATGGTGGTGAGGAGAGATGGGTTAGGGCGGTCGGGGCTGCAATGTTTAACCATATCGAAGCAGGGACGGAGCGTCGAAAACTTCCCACTTCAGGAAACAACATCAAACAATCAAATCATTAGAAAATCAGCCTGGGATTACACGTTTTCCATCGTTGTCTTTATTTTCCCCCAGCTGGTCTCTTGACATGACAACAGGAGTGCTGCATTTGTACCGTCATTGTTGGTACAGATGAAGGCACCAAAAGGAAGGCAGACAAACTAATGCAGGCCAGATCCAGTCAAATCCTATGTCCAGTCCACGTCGTTTTTACCGAGTGCTGTAATCCGAAATTCAATCAAAATGTTCAGGTTTTGATTGTCAGCTCCACCTACGCCAGGCGTTTAAAGTGAATTGGGAAGTGCAGATGATGGCCAGAGACAACTGGAAGGCAAGACTTGTCTGAAACAGATTCTCAACTTTTAGAGATGGCTGAGATACCATGATTTTGCGATATCTTGCATGTCAACTCTGTCAGGATCAATTCATAGATGCGGTCTTTCTGGACACTGGAGAAGCGACGGCAACAAGCTTACCGGCATCTCAAGGGCAAACTGGCAAACCGGCAAAGAACAATGAAATTGAAGCTTCAAAAAGCGAAAGATTGAAGTCATTGAAGCATCGAAGAAAAACCAAACAAAAACAACCGCTGTACGATGATATAATGATACATTGATACTGATACTTTGTGCACCAGACGTGTGAGAAGACCAATGGCAGAAGTGGCAGAAGCAGACTCAGAAAAAGCATCAATATTTTCCTCAGGGGTGTGCGGTTGGCATAGCCTGGTTTTTCCACTTGGTCACTATGCCATGGAAGGCCAGATGGATAGCACAAACTCTTGACAGTGGGATTAGGCTAGTCTAGATTGATTCTCACGGAGGCACAGGTTGCAGACGTAAGGCCGCTTTTGAAAATAAGAGTGTCAACAAAGAACAAATCAAGCAACCAAGCTATTTCAAGCCTCAAGTGTTGCTGCTCACTATGCCAACAGATTATCTTCGCTCTGATTCCACCAGCCAGAATCTCACCACGGAAGAGCATTTGCATTGCGCTTTTACTGTTCCTGTTAACGTCTATGTCTTGTTCTGCGCATGGATATTTGCTGGTGTGGACAGTGTCAGGTACAAATTTGCACTTTGCTGATTGGACTGATTGGACTGGTTGGACATGCATTGAGGTGGACTACTGTGGGGGATGGCTTTGCTTTGTCTGCTCCCTGTCCATGATTGGTGGAGTCACAGCTCTGATAGGCTCCAAGCTCAGATCTCGTGCTTTGCATTTCGAGAAAGCAAGCGAAAACGAGAAAACGAAGTCGTTAAGCAGAAAATTTGCAGCTTCACCGAGGTGATTTGGCAGAGCTTTGTGGCTGTACAGCTTGCTCGCTTAAGAGTTTTGGCATCTTTTGACCTTTTTGACCTATTGTTCACAGCATTTGAGCGTCCGAGTCAGAGTCCCCAAGCTTTGTGTTGTGAAAGCGAATGCGAGCATTGCTAGATGACCGACATTCCATCCAGAGTTTTGCTTGAATTTTCTTCTCGGCCTGGCCTTCGCGCATGAAGTCATCTGTGTCCTCTCCAAGAGACCAAGAGATGCTCCAGTCTTGTCGTTTTGGCCTTTGAGCCACCATTTCTGGCAGGTGCAGTCAATATGCCAGATGCCATCACTGCAATCTCGTTGGTGGCACTAGGTACCAGTCTGTCCAGAGCTCAAAACACCTAGGACCTAGGATTCGTTTGAGACTTTTAAGAGGGCAAGAACGTATTATGGAAGGTCAGCTTTCCGTCTTGAAACTTGAACAGACGTCACAATCTCAGGCCAGACACCTTTGCCTCCAAGACCGCAGCTGAGCAGGACGTGACGTTTGTCCAAAATCGTGATATTCTTGAGAATTTGCAGTCATTGCATGTCATTGTGGCAAGAAGATATTCAAGGGACTTGTGTTCGGCACTTGCATGTTTGAAGCTCAATAGGATCCTACTGCTGACGCGTCCATTGGCAATGTAACAGGGAGCAACTCAGTGAATGCTGGCGACTAAGCAAAGCTTCCATTCAGATCCTTCAGATCTCAAAGCAAAGGTACAGGCTGTCGTCAAAAAAGCCCGGTGACTCGTGCTTTTTAAGTCAGGTTTTCCTTGGCCTCGGTCTGCCGTGGACCATTGGAGCCATCTACTGGGCAGCGATGGGTCAGCTCAGTTTGGCTTGCACTGCACGACATTTGTTGCAAATCTTTATGACACAAATGTATCGCAGGTGACCTACCATCGAACCATTTCTGGTTCGAGAAGTATGCGGGCGAGAGCTGGATGCTCAAGCAGATGCTCTCGAGCTGCTGCATTTGTTGCGAATGCTTCCATGCTCTGGAACTTGGTGTTTTGTACGCATCAAGATTTCCAGGAAATTCTGTGCTCAGGTGTGGTGACAAACTATCCCACAGGTGGTGTCTTCGTAGTGCTTGGAGGAAACCTGGGCTTCAGTGCACCCACCTCAGCATTTGCTACTCCAAGAGGAGTGAGAAAGGTCTTGATAGCCTTGATAGCGCACATTGGAAGCAGCCCTGAGATTTAACAAGTTCGTTTTGTCCCTCCCAGGTTGCGGTATTTTGCTGCTGTGCATCCTGTTGTATCCTGGTGCGCCCCTTCGCCACCCTGTCTTCCAGTGTCATTGTTCAGTGAGACGAAGCCACGTTGTTTGCGCTGCCAGGTGATTCTACTGAGAAGATGGTTTGTTGGCGGTGAACTTGGCGGCCCTAAAGGTCCTTTGATGCACATTTGCTGTGCCTTGCTCTCGTGCTGAATACAGTCTAAGAGATCCAATCCATTTTGGACCTGAGTGTCACATGAGGAAGTGAACAGGTGGAAATAGGATCCGTTTCCGCTGCGATGACTTCAATCAGAAACTGTGCTCAAAGAGTCTAGAGGTGTATGTATTTATTATATATACGTAACGGAACATATTATATAAAATGATATATTCCACTGCATATTCTGTATATGGTTGCAAATCGACCTGCCGGGTGGGCAGGAATCATGTACGTCACATCCTGCTTTCTCGCTTCACACTCAGTCGATGAAAAGCCATTCGTTTCAGAACTGCCTTTGTGATCCCTACCGTCAAGTCTTGGACTCCCACCTTCCCATTGACAGAGCTTATCATTGCTAGGGAGTGCATAGTCTGTACCTTGTTCACATTTGCACATTCGGAGGTCAAGGTTTGTTGTGATTCTTTGTACATGCCAAGGTCAGCCTGTGGCTGCTTTATGTTGGTCTTTCCTCATGGAATGTTCTGGCAAATGGTAGCAATTGTTAAGGCCAGGGTCGCCCTGCAGACATTAATACGCTGTACGGGGTCATTTTGAATTCTGTCCTTGTTGAACCATGTTGAACCTTATGGAAGGAACTGTCGAACTGGCACCTTTGAGATGTCATTCAACTCGTAATTAAAAGTTTCACTTTCAGTGACAATGCAGCATGTGTCACAATGGCAGCGCATTCGGAGAGTGTTGCAGCCGTGGAAACTGTCTCAGCAAACTTTGTATGCAATGGCCGCGGATCCACTGTTCTTCTTAGATGACCAGCGGAAAGACTAAGGTTGGGTCACTTGAATGGGAAAATGTTGCATTCCATTGAAAGCAAGACCATCTAAGTGTCTAACCTCGTCACATTGGCAGAGGATTCTCAGGCCGTACGATTTGTTCATGGCACGGCCATGGCCATTCATTGCCCAGCAATGGAACGGCTGCCAAGTCCGCGGCCTCCCCATGGAGGCTTGCCCACAAAGTTTGGGCGACCCTGTCCCGGAAAGCCGGCAAACTGCCGCACCACCCGACTGGCAGGATACGCTCGGAGTGTCACTGAGTGCGAAGGACATGGAGAATTTTTATGGCGTGTAAAAGAGACCCAGCTACAACTTTAATTTGAATTTTGATGAATTTTGTGGTTTCGAGCACAACTGCTGGGTCAACAGCGTCTGAAGGCAATCTTGTTGACTCGTTCGCTGCCCGTTGTATTGGTGCTGTTGGGCTCAAGGTTGGATAGGGCCGCGATGGATGGGGCACTGTGGACCAATGGACAGCGAGATGGACCGCGCTGGCGCGGGCAAAATACTCTGGTGTACCTGGTACCTCCTAATTTTTGTCCATGTGACACGTTCTGAACACGTTTGGCTGGAGCGCAACTCTGACACTCAGACAGTCAACCAACCACTGAGTCATTGCAGAGTATGAGTAGTTGTTTCGGAACTTCAGTTTTGGAAGAACAGGAATCAGTAGACCTCAGCAAGCCCAAAAGACTGGAACCGGAACCGTTACTACTTCTTGGGTCGTTTTAGTTCTTTTTGTCCTTTCAGATGTCTTTAGTCTCTTTAGTGTAACCTTTGCCAATTCTATATCAAATTCACAGCTTTTGGCTACTGCAGGATGGACGTGCAAGCATTGAATCTGTCATTGTGGATGAGACAGTGACTGTTCGTTGGGATTACTTTGTGAATGGAGACAAGGGATGGTATTCATGGGGCTTCGTTCGAGAAAGTCAGACCAACAATTTCTTGGAGTCTGTCACAGGCAATACAAAGCCGACAGGATATTTTGACTGGCGGGTGCCTTCAAAGCTTTGCGGACGCTTGGTGGAGATTGAGATGTGCAGCGGGAGCCCTCCTCGACGGACCAAACATGCATGCTACAAGTCCACACCCTTTCGGGTTGAAGGGACATGTGTTCCAGAAACTCCTCAGCAAACCACCACAACCACATCCTTGTTTGCGGCTTTGAAGGAGATGGGTCCGCTGGATTTGCTCTCAAGATCCCGTCGTTGGAAGACCATTCCAACCAGCGAATCCAAAATGCATGTCGATCTCGGAGAAGTGATGAAGACTTCAGTTGCTTTGATCGTTGTTTGGTTGGGAGCCTTGCCACCTTATGTCAAGGCCTTTACAGAAACTGCCAGGGATGCTGGTGTCAGCTTTTTCGTTTTCCACACACATGATGATGGACCACGACAAACTCCTAAAAACATCAACTTCCAGTACACACCTCTGAAAGAGTTGGCCCAGCGACTTTGGAAGATTGATGCTTTGCGCAGGCACTTCAATCTGCCGTTCCAGGCTTTTTTGCGGAGAGTGCTGGAGTGCTACGCTGATGATAATCCAGCAAAGGGAAATGACTTAAAACCATTTTATGGTGCACTTTTCCAGGACGAGCTGGCAGACTTTACTCACTGGGGCTGGACGGACTTGGACATGATTTGGGGTGACGTCAGAGCTTTCCTGGAGCCCCTACTGTCATCTATGCCGTATGCCGCGCTGTCCCAGAGCTCCTATGCATATGATGTGATCTCTTTTCCTGATGGCCAAAGACCTGCTTTGTATCTCTCTGGTCAGCTGACAGTGTTTCGAAACAACCACAAATGGCGCAGCTTCGTCGACGGATGCCTGGAAGGTCCTGGACATGTGAACTATGGCGGGTGCTATCTAGAGAGTGTGCTGTCAGAGGCCAATGTCTACTTGGATGAGAAAATTGCCGTTTGGTATGCAGCCCTACAAGGCGCCCATATTTTGGTGGATTTTTCAGCGATTTTGACAGAAGCTAGATGGCAGAGGCTCTCAGGACACCACAAGCCAGTGCTAAAACGCAGTGATGGACATTTGTTTGTTGCACATGACTCCACAGGGCTGCCCTTTGTCGATATTGAGCAGCGAAACATGGAGGTGCATTTGCTGCAGAATAGCAGCAATTGCTTTAGTGAATTCGGAGAAGGATGGAGCTACGTGTGTATCCCCTACGATGTGAACATTAGAAGCGATGTCTTTGGTGCATCTTACGAGATCTTTCAGAACCGCTTGTTCCTGTGGCCGGCTCCACTCCATTCTGTGGATGATGGAAGCGAGTTTGCAGCGTTCCACTTGCACCGGAGCAAACAAGCCTTTCAGGTGCTAAGGATTACTAAGGCCAAAAAATTGATAGAAAATGTACTGCACTTGAATCATTGAGTCCCATTTTGGCTGTGAATGTCTTGAGACGTTTGACACGTTGTGGGTTTTCCTTTGGTCCCTCCTTTGATTTATCATCCCTACCTAGGTGCAGGACGCATCAAACAGCTGTGCACAAGCTCAGGGCAACTGGCTTTGCTACAAAGAGACGCCTCCGAAGTCGGATTCAGTGACCTGTGCCTGTTCAGAAGATGTGCAGCCGATTTCCCGCAAGTTTCCAATCCCAAACAACGTACACTTCGTCCTGACAGACCGAGACACTCGGTTCTTCGATTGGCCATGCTATGTGGCAATCCGAAGTGCTTGGGAGAAGCTTCAACCCGACAAACTTCTTGTGCATGTGTTGGATGGTATCGAGCCCAACACGTCGGCTGATTGGTGGCATGCTGCAAAAAGCTATATCACTGCAGTGGTGCCGTTCGCTCGCTCTGATGTGCCTTTGTCCCTCAATGGAGTGAAAGTGATACATCCGGCTTTCATTGCAGACTTTCGAAGGATTCAAATCCTCTATGACTGGGGTGGAATTTACATGGACACAGATGCGCTCTCTCTTCGAAGCTTTGATGACCTCAGAGGCTGGAAAGCAGTGCTTGGGCGACAAGGTGGCCAAGAATTGAGAGCCACAGTTGGCCTGATGATGTTTGAAAAAAAATCACAGCTCCTTTTGTCTCTATTAGATCGAATGAAGCGGGCATACACTGGAGCTTGGGGAGTCCACGCAGGGTCACCTGGCACAGCCAGTCAGTTTTGCGTGTGGGAGTTTTTGCAGACATTGGCCTATGTAAAAGAGTGTAAAGTGAAGATCCCCAAATATGAATAGAGAATAATAGAGATGCTTGATGGAAAGACGAAAGATTCAAAATGGCCAGCCAATCGAATGACGTCTTTTTCATGTTCGTCTTCTCCAGCTTGCGAAGGCATGTCCTGGACGATATGCTGCAGGAATTGCATCCAAAGGGAGTTTCAATCCTTGGCCACAGCACCGGATTTTTTGCTTCCTCATGGCTGGCAGAAGACTTCGTTGAGCTGATGGAGGAGTCAGGACAGGTTGATTGGAGCAGATGCTGGTCTTTGCACCTGTACAATTCTCAGACGAAGATCCTTGAATGATTTCACAAGTGGAATAGGTCGCTTTATAAAGCGTTTCCAAGTAGCGCGTGGATGAAATCGCTCTGAGTGTCAGAAGCAGAATTTGTGAAACTTATCACTTATCACGAAATGTACTACGTGCCACTCTGGAATCTGAGTATTTGGTTAATCAGAGTTTCAATACATAGCGGATTGAAATTACGAGCGACATTCCATTTTGTAGTCCAGGTGGTTGACCAACCCATTTTGTAACATCAATGCAGGATGCATTGGCTGTTTTGAGGAGTACATAAACAGGGTTTTCCAAGATGAAGGCTTCCTAGCACACAAGTACCAAATGCGCAGGGGACATGTGGATACACGGGTAATTTAGCAAGTGACTCCACGGGTGAGCGAGTGAAGCAAACGAGTGAACACGTGTCTGAACATGTTAGTGCGCATGTGATTGCGCAAGTAGCCACTCTATATATGCACTTGCACGTTCACCGTTCACTCACGCGTTCATTTTGACCTGTTCATTTTTACGGCCAACTTTTCCCGCAAAGTTCGCCTTATAGGTGAACATGGGCACAGATAAGGCCAACTTTCAGGGAAAAGTTGGCCTTAAAAATACAGAGGTTGATCCTCCTTGGAATTGTTCAGTTATTCCGCAATCAGGAGGCCACAAAACAGCTTCGTGTTTTCCAACCTGTTTCAGGTCGTCGGGCCTGTCGTATTTCACCATTGATTTCATATGATTTATAAGTAAACATGCATGTGTAGAAATCTTGTGCTTAGAACCCTGTGACAAATTCATACGATGAAGTCTCGCGTTTGTAAACCCCGCACCTCGTTTTTGTTACGTAGCTTTTTGCATTATGTAAATTGCAGGCAAGATGAAGATCGTGCACAGTGGTTCACCTTCTGGGCCCTTCTTCAGTTTCATTTCTAGGGCCCAAAAGAAATGGATATTTGTTGTCTCCAAGGAATTCTAGATCGTGAAACATACCAATTTTTTGCTTGAGGCCAATCCAGTCTATAGTGTTTTCTTTCTGTTAAATCTCATCATGCTTCTGTTTTAGGGTGTCTGCGCAAAAGCATTGTTTGTTCACGGCCTTCCTAGACCCAAATAGTTATTTTGCATTTTTCTTTTATTTTTCTGAAACCATCTTATTTACAACCTTCGTCAAGGCGGCAAGGGGCAAACCGCTTGCTGGTTTGTGGTCTTTCCTTGTGTCTTTGTATCCCCGCAGCTGCTGGGGGTCTGTGGTGCATCTTGATTTATGGACGGCCAAAGGTCTAAAGTGGTACCATGCATCAAAATAGACCCGTATAGACCCTAGGTGATACCCTAGGTGATAGACCCCTGTGTGTTTGGTTTCATTTTTTTACATGATCCGTATACTAGGGGCCAATGACCGAGGAGTCGTAAAAGGCGATTTGGGACGTCATGCCTTGGGAGTAGTTCTTTGTATTTGCTTGTTCATCAAACACATTCAAAAACACATGCGAAATGGCTCATATGGATTTTTGGATTTTGAATATTTGTTTTTGGATTTTTGGGTCTTGGATTTCGGGCCCCAAGTGTATGGCTGAGTCTAGCAGAACTTGGGGCACTAAGAGCACTCATACCCTCCAAAGAGGGTTGGGGCGAACCCTCAAGGGTGATCCAGCTCTCAGTGTGCCAAGTGTAGCTCTCAGCGGTGCGGTACTTCGGGTTCTTTCGTGGCAGGTGCACCCCACCCCGCGATTATACATGTAAAGAAAAATCTTGCGGAATTTTTCCCATCCATTTTTCACTCCTCATTGATTTTTGCAACAAAAACTAAATCGCCGGAACTTCGCATTTCTTATGTGCTTTCCACTTCGATATTTCGCTCACTGTGCTGATGAATTTGCAAAACAAATATTTGTCCAACTTTTTTTGGGAGACCGGCCATGAACCAATTTAGAACTTGCTGTGCTTGCACTTGCAAGGATTATGTGTGCAAACATTCACAGCCAAAATGGCACTGCCATTTTGGCTCAAGAGCTTTTGTCACATAAATGAGAAAATTTTGAAAGGTATTTTTTTACCTATCCCCTCGATTCGTGCTACCGCCATGTCTGGTGCACCAGTGAGCTTCNCATCATTCCTGAGGAGACTCAGGGGCCGATGCCTGTGGAGCCACCAACCACTTTGGCTTCAGGCAGCTTGGACTCTTTTCACCATGTGGAAGCCGTCTTGAAGGAAGACAATGTTTCTACGGGGACTTTGGACTCCCAGGATTGGGAGATGGTTACCGAGATGGTGGAAGATACAGACAATGCTGCTACACACTTTTTGCAGGGCAAGCATGTGGTGGATCTTGAGGGTCCAGCTCCCAACCTACAG
>DF244631.1:2212-24387 GCA_000507305.1 Breviolum minutum Mf 1.05b.01 | reverse complement strand
AAAAATCCGCTAGTTATACAAAAAATAGTTTATATTGAAATTATATATATATATATATTCATATAATTATATATTATATTTAAATAAATTTTAAATATATAGGTTATTTAGATTCGGCAATTAAAATTGTTTATCGATTCTTGTTTCTTTTGTTAGAATTTAAATTTTCAGTTTTCAGAATATCATATTTATTGTTTTTCAGAATTTCTCTTTTTTGGTGGATTGCGTAATGCTCGTCCAGTGAAAATAATCATACAATTTCCTTCAGCTCCTCAGCAACATACCTCCATCCGGGCCCATTACATCAATCGCAAATGTCAATCAAAAAAAAGTGCCTTCCACATGTATTTCATCCTTTTTACATCGAGGAAAAGAAAAACATCTTTTCGGCAAAGTATATGAAACGTAATATAAAGTATAAAGGATGTTCTTGTTGTGTTTTCCGCATAGATATATTTTTTGGCATGTTGATATCAACAAAAATCAGTTTCAAACACAGAGCAAACTCTGGGCACCCAGATGGATCGGCTTGCCCAGAGGGATCAATCTTGGCTGCTAACTTCTGCCTCGCACGGGATCACGGAAATTCAGCACTGCAAGAGTCTATCTTTTAAGTCAAATGAAAAAATCTTCAAGTTGCTCCCTTGACAACTTGAATATCATCATACAGCATGAAATGATTTTTCCCCGTTAAAATGAAAATGATAGGGAAACCAATCATCACCAAAAACGGGGCACTCACTGGTCTCTGTGCTGAGGATTTGGACTTGTCGGGAGTCAACGAACGTAACATCCAAGCGCAAGTTGTGTTCAGGCCAAAGTCGCTGATCATGGCCTTCCAAAAATGAAAACAGGGCAACTCTTTAGTGCCCAAAGGGTTTGATGGATGCGAATGCTGATGCTGATGATGATGATGATGATGATGATGATGATGATGATGATAAACGATGGATGATGGAGGATGAAACTGGTGTTAATGAAATTGGAAGGCAAAGATCGAATTTCACCTGACTTCTTACAGATCTTTGCACTGTCAAACAGTACGAACCTCAATGGCATTCTTGGCCGACTGCTTTATAGGCCTCATCCTGAGCTCTCAAGACTTCCGACTGCCAAGAAACATCGAATTCTCACAGATTGAGGTGAAGACCCAGACCCAGCATCTCCGTAAGGTCCTTAAGAAATCAAGACAAGTTCAAAGTTGAGAAGGTAAGAGAGCGTCCAAGGAAACAAGCTGTTGACTTCCGACAAAAACATGTCTTCTCCAAACACACTTGAATAGAGTTCACATAGTGAAAACATAGTATCTAATAATTATCTACAATTCATTGCTACATGATCCATGGAATCCATATCCTATTTTTAGATATTTTTATCCCTTCTGGCTTCTACTCATATGACGTGCAAAACATATCACACATCCAAGGCTCGAAAGAGTTGACCACTACGACCCGCTTCAGCAGCTTGCTTCAAGCGACTCAACAAGGTGGAAGTTGGACTCCTTTGAAAAGAACGCTCAAAAAAACGCTGAAAGGAACTCGCGTTCAACCAATCATTCAATTCAAGTACCCAAACAAACAATCATTGACAAATTTTGACCATGTCGGATGTGAATGAAAATAATGAAATTATCCAAACAAAGATCGAAAGAAACATCGAACAATTCCCGAATCTGAGGTTTCCCCACCGATTGTCTAATGGACCACGTCGCATCACCTCATGCTGCAGGTGTGGTGGCGACATCCGGAATCGATCTGCCACCTGGTCCAGGAGATATCGGAAGCTTGAAGGTGTATCAGTATATTATGGATTATCATGGTCAAGAATATGCAGTCACATGTATCATATATCTCCATATTTTGAAGACTATTTGTATCAAAAGTTCCTTATCTCACAAGTCATCAAGATGCAAGAACAACTTTCTGCTTCAAAGAAGGTCGCACTTCCTCTTTTTGCAGCTGACAAGAGCCCAAGCTATACGTAGGATCGCAAACTCAGTCGACGTCATCCAAGGGTGTGGTCTCACGGTGCTCACAACCTCAAAAGGCTATATCAGTTGCGAGTGAAAATGATACATCTATACTCTGTATAGTGTAAGTTTTGTCTCTCTGTCCTTTATAATTCCTAACATATTCTTAACATATTATTGACATATCCAAAACCGAATCATCACGAATCATACCAATTCTTCACCATCCCTGAGGTCAAGCACTTGATTTACCTTCACATCCAACTTCTCGACACCTCAGCGACACTACCGACACCTCCTCACCACGTCCCGGGGAGAAAACACAGTCCCGGCGAAGCTCCTTGAGGTGAGGGCGTTGACATGGCCTTCTCCACTTCTTTGACTTCATCCTGACAAATTTAAACTCCAACACATGTTGGATATGTGTTGGCCTAGAAAAAAATAAAGGAATTGCAAATGAAAAACATGAAAACACCTGGAAGAGTAGGGGAAACAATTTGAAACCTAACAAAAAAATGATACTTTCATCTTGGACCTTGGAGGCCATTGCTTGACTTGATGATGACATCTCCACTGCAGTGACTGTATCCGCATCTCTGTCCTCCGGAGCATCTGCAATGTGCCTCTGGCAAAGCCACATTCAATCATAAAAACAAGAACAAATGGCACAAAAAACAAAACATGTATTAAATATCTCTTTGACATGGCAACATTGGACCATTCACTCTCAAACATTTCATGTGTACCCAAACAAAATTCCTACCATTCACCGGTTTCATGCTCTCATTCTGTATTACAAATCCAAGGAACTTTGCCACAGCCAATGGATCTCCCCAAGCAGCATAGAGGCACAAATTTGGCCTCAACTAACACACTTCATGACAGGTTTTTTTGTTCTCAAATGGAGAAGTACATCCTACGTTTTTGTTGAACTACAAAACAAAGGGTTTCACCTTCGAAGCTTAAGATGAACCCCAAACAATCTTTCAGAGTTGTTTCAAGCTCTTGCTGTTCAGCTTCTCTCCCAGCAATTCTCGCAAAGCAACGCCATTGGAATCGTCCTTGCATGCGTTCAGGGGAGAAATCACTTCCATGAAAGCAAAATGACTTGAACTGGCGTCATTTTGTCCTTGGTCAAGGCATGCATTTGTGGCGTCATTCCGGCGTACCTCTGACGTTCGCACCACAAAGGATCACAAATGCTGCCCCAAAGATACTCTAAACTCCGAGTTTTATGATAAATCATGTGTTTATGTTTCTCGTTGTTTCTCACTTTTCTCACTGCCTTCCATGTCTTAAAAGATCCCCAAATCATCTACATGTTCGGCATTGGCACCCATCAGGTGCTCGTGGATCTGCATTGGCAGCCAACAAATGACGACAGCATTCCAGGTGCCTCAAAATCTGTGTTTTCCAAAATAAAAACAAGGGAGTTCTTGCATCTCTTCCGGGGGGCGTTTTCACGGATTCTGTTTCATTCCATTTTTGTTTCATTATCAATGTGACATACAAGGTAAAGCCAAAATGGCTGTGAGCTTAGATTCAAATTGGTTGTTTGTCGTCTTTGTGAAGAACCTCCAAACCCTTGGGTGTCAGGACCCACCAGCAGCTGCGACGTGTAAAGGTTGCAGACCGTCAGAATCTGCCTTAACAAGGTTTTGACATCAACAATCCAGTGAACATTTCATGAAATAAATAAATCAACCCAAAAAATAATACTGTATATCTAAAAAAGTTGAAGATCATAATCATCATCCAACACAATCCTGCAGGTTTGGGAAGCCAAAGTGGAAAATCCCATTCTCCAACGCTCAAAGGTTAAATCATAGCACCCTAACGGCTGAATTTCCATCCCAGAGGCTGAAGATGGATCTGCACGCTTCTCTAAGAGTAGACCTGGCCAAGACTTCGCATTGAGGAACCAATGTCACCTATGCTAGAGAAATTCACTTCATGAACTCATGAGCACCCGGAAAAGAACAAAAAACTGATGTTTTGCTAGCTTTTGACAGGTTTTGGACCCTAAAAACCATGGGACCTTCTCTTTTTGGATGATCTTTCATTGCCTTTGGTATGCCGCCATGCAAATCCAACACTTTCGAAGTGAGTTGCCAGTGCCCACCTGCAACGTCTGCAAGGCCAGCAAAGCATGCACGATGCAACGGCCGCCAACCCATGTGATCTGCTGCCTGACAGACCGGATAGAAATCGAAAACGGCGAAACCAAACATGCCACGCATGGGAAAAATACAGCGTCGAACATCGAATCATGTACCTCAATGTCGCTTCCAGACTCGATCCTGACATGTTTTTGTGGCGATTTGGTTCAGGTTTCGGTTCGTTAAAAATATATTGTCACAAAAGCAAATCAAGGCAAATGCTCTTCTTATCATTTGCACGTCGATTCTATATTGTAGATTATTGAATGATTATTGTGGTGTAGGAGTTGCTTTCAGGAGCCAAGAAGTTTGAAAACTTAAAAGTTCGACAACATCTTCAACGCGCCAGGGAGGCAATTGCCGAGCACCATCTCCATCTCCCTGGAAAAGTGCCATCAACAGCGGATCACCAGCCTCTGAAAAGACCTCAACCACAGGCATGGATACTTCCTGGTTCTTCCAAGTTCCATGTTCCATGCCACGAATCAAACACGTCCCTTTTCCGGGAAAACAATATCTTTTTTTAAGGATGGCACCGTGTCATCTCCCGGCGCACCAATGGCATGGCGTTTACGTCCCATCGCAGGAACAGGTGCCAATGAGAGTGACAAACGAAGCTTTTTCAGGGCGTTGTGGGGAAAATGTGTATGGCAAATCTCTCGTTTCAAAAACTGTTGGTTTCCAAGTCTTCATGATGTTTGCATTTTGTATTCTTTAATGTAAGTAGACTGAAGCTCTGAAGTTGGTGTAGTGTGTGCATCTCAATATTAAGAGCCAAGGCATGTGTCAACGTGTTTTCTGCAGTGTTGAGAGTGACAGTGGCTGAGTGTGGTGTTTCCCAACAACTGCAGACCATGTATTTGTTTACATGTATCGTTTCTCATGAATTTGCTACCCTTTTGGAAAAATATCAGATGGTATTTCACAGGTAATTTGACCACAAGGAGAAAAGAACCAGCCACCAAACTTCACTTTTCCATGCCTCGGCCTCCACCTCGTGGTCCTTCAGAAAGGCCTCAAGCCATCCGATCCATCCGATCCATCCCCGATCCACTCATCCACTCATCCAGCATCTGCAAGCAAACCGAATCTGCGACACCCGTGCCTCAACATCGGGAGGTGGTAATGGTGGTGGCACTGGAAACATCGTTCCTCCAGGTGCTACTCGAGCATTGCTTGAACTGCTGCTATAACCTGACAGTTCAAGGTGAAGACTTGAGATTGAAAGGACTTGTTCACCACCAATGTCTTCCGTAATGAAGATTTGGTTCATCCACAAAATCCATCATTCCAAGAAGTTTGATTCTTAGCTCATCTCAGCTGGACACTATCGCTGCTGGAGGATCTGCCTTCACATGGAATTGGAGTAAATCTTCTCTTCAAACATGTCATCCAAACATGTCCCCAATCAAACTAGCCAACTTAACACTTCATACTTCATATCCAAGGATTTGTTTAGATCTTGGGATGTTTACTGATAGGTGTACGCTCCAAACGTTCAAGGGAGATGTCTGGTAACTTGTGGTGCGTTTGACGTTCCAAGATTTCCAAGTCTCTGTGCATCTCCGAACCTGTTGTAGCTTTCCTGCCCGTCCACCTGAAACCCCAAACCCCAGATCAACGTATTCACAAATTCGAGCAGTTTTAGTGATGGATATGTTCATCATATTTCAAAGTCTCACTTCCTCAACAAGTTTTCTGATCAACAATTTCATGATATTTTGATATATTTTCCCTGTTTCACCACATGTCTCATCAAATTGTCCTTCATGGATGGTGGCACCTAAATGGGATGACATCCGTTTGTATTGCATGGAAACCATGTCTGCTGGGACTCGCGCGGAGCTTGCATTCCCATCATGGGCATCATTCCCATCTGTTGCTGCATCATGGCCTTAGCAACCACAATTGTTTAAACTTCTAGGGCCCAAATAGGGATCCACATTCAGATACCATTTTTTGTGTTCTGCTTAGGTATCTTCACAAATGACCGAAAACATGCTTACAAATGAAAAACATACAACAAGTAAATAAACATCTGCTATTTTCAATCTTCTTCATGGGGCATCTCAGATTGTTTTTCTCTTGCACACGCATCTTGGCCTGAGTTCTTGGCCATATATCCAGGATGCATGAATCTCATCATGGCAGCCTATCCACTAACCACATCAAGTTACAGACAAATTTTTTGGTGCATGATAAATCGGACATCCTTAAGTAGGGTGGTCCCCTATCCGTTTTGCAGTGATGGCAACCCCACGACCCTCTGAATTTGATCATATTTCTCATTTTTGTCCGATACTCCCCACATCTTGAAAATCAATCGGGCTACAAACATGAGTGTATCCAAAAACAGGATTTCCCACATGAAATTCAATAGTTCACGCAGTCACTCAGAACTTAATCCCATCCAAATCATTCAAACAGTGTCAACCTCTCAGACTCTTTTTCCGCCACATGATCACGAAAGGTCACAATCATGGCTGCACTTCACTGCAGCGCCGGGCAACAAGTTGCCAATCAGCTTCTGCCTCCGTGTTTTTGTTGAAACAAAAAACAGACGTAAACTGGGAAGTATGTATATACTGCAATACAACGCAGTATATAGGTATGATTCGATTTACAATCAATATCTATAGTATCTTTATAGTCACTGCATATTTTCATTTTGTACATGTAACATCATGTAAATACAAAAAATACTTTTGTGCAACCGAGACACTCTTGCAGAACATCACGCAAAGGACCAGTGGGTCGAACTATCATTTGCCAAAAGCTCTCACCGCTGAGATTGTGAATCATCTTTCCATACCGACCACGAAGGATGATCCTCCAATCTTCTCCATAGACAGCATTCAAATATACTTCACTTTCAGGCAAATTAGGAATCCACACTGTAGCCTCTCCAAAAAATCGGCGTTGTCGCATTTCACTATGACCATCATCTCCCAAAATGCCACGCAAAGGAAAACTGTGAGCATATTGCAAGTCGGTTCGATGAATGTAATGCCATTGATCAGCTATAGGTCCAGGTGCTATATCAGCTAGATGTCCATCAACATATGGAAGGTAACATGCTAATCCTCCATCCATACTGCGAATATCAGCAGCTGCTGGAATTTGAATCCAACAAAAACGATATTGAAAATAGATGGGCATATGAAATGATACTATCCCAGCAGCTGCTAAAGCAGCTTTGAAAGAAGGAGATAACATCTGAGAAGCATCTGGTCGCCAAAGTGCAATATCCACATCACAATCTTGTGGCAACATTCCACCATTTCGAACAGTGCCTAACAAAGCTCCAGCAGACATCCACCATTTCACCCCAAACTCATCTAATAAAGCTCCAAGTGTTTGAACCAAAGAATACATAGCCACTGCTCCTTGTTCTGTAAGTCTTTGTTCTGGTGGCCATCTATCAATCTTATCACAAAGCTTGGCTAAAGTTGGTGGAGGCGGTTGATTGGGAATCTGAAGCGATCCTGGCGACGACTCCGTTGATCCAAAAGCCCTGTTTTTGATCGATGTTGGAAGACCAGCCAGTCTTGCCAACATGAGAAAAATGGGAAAAGCACCTGTTAAAGAACAGGTGAGTTGAACTTGTTGTGGTGCTAACTCTTTCCCAAAGATTGCTTCTGCCAACAAAATCTGTGCTTGTGCATTTTGAATCAGTTTCTCTTGATCTTCAGAGAATCCAACATTGAAGCGTTTTTTGGCTAACAGCGCTTCCGCCAAATACGCAAAAGCTGTGGCAAATCGACACACCACTCCGCAAGCCCAGTTTTGTCGCAAGACCAACTCCGTCCATTGTCGATGTGGCCATGCCATGCCACGACCACGACAGGCGTTTGGGGCGTTGGTGGCATCACCCAAGAAACGCCAAACGCAGGCGCGGTAATCGAAGTTGGTCAAGACATGGAACTGTTTGAAGATGGTGGCCTGGAACTTTTGAAAAATATTTTGCAAATGAAAAAGTGGCAAACTGAGGATCAGGAACTTCGGAACGACAAATCCATGTCAAATATTGTCAAATGACGAAGCATAGAAGCTTTTGGCATACCGAAAGAAAACGATAGAGGAATCAATACGACGGTGAAAAAAATCAAAGTGTCAGAAACAAAAGAACCATCCTGCCTTTACCTGTAAATCTCGCTCATGAATTGCAATAACATGCAATAACTCTCAAAATCACGAGCATCCCAAATGATAATTTTGGTAAGTCCTTTGAAATCTCTCTTTACAGCGGTTTCACATTGGTTTCCCCGGGCCTCTGTGGGTGTTGATCCCGGCCATGCTGTGTGAAGGACCCTTGCGGTTTCTTCCAGATCCAATGTTTCGGGTGGTCGTGGTACCGTGGCACATAGCGCCAGTCCTGTGGCAAAGACGTCGCCATAGCCCAAGGATAGAAGGGTCATCCATGAAGTCACACGTAGAAAGGCGAAATGACGATCACTTTGTTGAGTCATTGTGCTAACTCTTTCGAGGTGAAAGTGTTTCTTCCAAAGCCAAAGCAACTGCAAAAATTCGGTGGTTAAAATACCAGGTGCACAAGGCAATGGATGAGAGGAGGTGGCATAACCTGTAGCTTTTGTTGGATCATGAACAACAGCTGATGTTCCAGTATTCTCATCCACAAGCATCATCAACATGGCATAAACGTCTTCATCTGGCTGCTGATTTTCTGGATCAATCAAATTCAAGAGGATTTTTCGAATATTCTTCTGTGATGCAGCTCTGAGAACAGGATCTTCCGGACATCCCAGAAATGACGCAGAGATTTGGACACACCAAATCACCAAGGTGACCAACGTGACGAACATGGCGATGAAAAAAATCCACCAATTTCATGTCTTTCATGGCAAGAACTAAGTCATAAGTCTATCTCAGGAGACTGTTCTGTGATACAACTTAGTCAACTTGGGCCAAGTTATTAATTTGCTTCAAAGTTGTAAACTTTTTTCATGTTGCTATGCCAAAGATCGATGACACGTTTGCTGGCTGAAGGCACAAGATATGCTATATCAAAATCCATCATCATTGTATGCACTTGCAAAAAAGAAGGTTTGTTCACTAATTTTCTCCAACATGCTTCGAGGACCTCACAGCCCGAGCCAAATTTGACTGAACAACCGCATTGCATCGTTGTTCATACGACTCGTCAAGAAAAACTGGAAACCACAACACATTCATCCAACACGCATCGGATCGTTGCGTTTGGCCTGCTGGGCCAGCTGCAAATATTCCTGCCCTGACCTCACCAAGGAATCAAAATTGCAGTTTTGATCAGGAAAAATGATGGAAAGACGCGGATCATCATTGCCATGTCCATGTCTTCCTACGTCTTTCTTTTGGGTACTAGTATTCGTTTCTCTATGATTGCTTGCTCCTGTGAGGGTTTTGTTCTCTGCTCAGTCTTTATAGTCATTCTCATTTATTCCAGGACACGTTCAAAACTGATGGAATGGCTAACGTGGAGTAAGCTAGAAGGAGCGAGACACACAACATCTCAGAACAGGCTGGAAAATCAAGAGAACGCAAAGCAAAATGAAAACACTTCAGAATTGAACCTGTTTCATCATTGAGCATTCATAGAACGCAATCTACCCCGCCTACGCCTTATTCGGTATTGGTCCTGCAGAGACTTGAGAAACATCCAAGTGAAACCACCCAGCCGAAATGTCATGATTGACGTGTCTCAAATGCCAGGCTGCACCTTATCCTGAAATATCCACTGCCCGAATGTGGATGTCTTTTGTTTGAATCCTCCGTTTCTCTCTTTGCAGATTTCCTACTCCAAAAACCAACAACAGAAACGGCTTTCTCCAGGTCCAAGAATCTACTCCCCCCCAAATATCCACAAGATCTAAACGTCAATTCCATCCTTTCATCACGATTTCATCCCTCAAAGAATCGCCCACCAAAAATATTTCAACAACAACTCACCTTTCCCAAAATATTTGTTCACATTCATCCTCCATTTGTTCAAAAAAACAAACAACTAAAACAGGAAAAATCCTCCCCAACACATCCGATTTCTTGTGTTTTTGTTGGCTCCTGGGAGTTCCTCGAGCTGCTTCGCCAATCTCCAGGTGGTCCAGCATCGGTTGAGCACGACACGTGCCTCACAAGCAAGAAACAACGGAAGGACCTCAAATTCTCAAGGAAAATTGGTGTTTTCTTGGTTGAACTGGTTGAAGATGTTTCCATGATTTGAATGTTTTTGTTGGAATTTTTGGTGAAGTTGGTGGAAGTTGTGGGAATTTCAAACACTGAAAGAATGAAATGGTGAAAGATTCTTTGAAAGAAACCAATAATAATTGTATGTAGCTGACATGTTGTTGATATTACTTTAAAGTAGAGTACTTCGGAGGTCTCAAAGGATCCATACTTGACATTAGCATTTGCTTCATCATGTCTCCTGGAGCTTTTTCGAATCTGCAAAAGTCAATGATTGATGATTAATGTTTTAAATGTCTTGATCAAAACATATTTACAACATCTTTTTGCATTGGTTTCAAGTGCTGTGATGAGATGATGATGATGATGATGATGATGATGATGATGATGATGATGATGATGATGATGATGATATATGAAAATTACAACTTCGCCCCGCCTCATGTTCGTGTGACCATCTCGACTCCCATCTGGGCACATTTCAGGGTGGTGAACAGTTTTTCACCGCAGGTGACAACATAGATTCAGGCGTAAATTACTTGAAGATCCATGAAGATCTCATACTTTCTTCATCAACATTACTCGGTTTCTTAATGAACAAATCTGACATCATTAAAATAGAACAAACCATTTCATTTCCATAATAACTGTCATGTTTGTTTTATCATTCTTTTTATCTCATCACCGAATCTACCATCAACTTGTTTTCATCTCCACAAAGGGTACGATCCAAAACCGTACGGCGTGAACAGCCGTGACCCGCCTCGTTTTTTTGTTCGCCGTGGCTTCGAGGGTTCATAAGCTTCGTCGTGGTTCCCCTTGACAAAAATCGCTGCGTTTGTGAAAAGCGAGAAAAAATCTTCAGCATGGAGTGATACAAATAGAATTCAATAAATAGAATCAGAACCTAGAATAAGAACCATTCGTCATCATATATTATCATGATTGGACTACTTTCATCAATTGTTACTATGAATCATTATCATCATTATTCACAAGCATGATTCATGAATGCCATGGAATCCCAATCATCATTGACAAGATGTAATTTGAGGAAAAACTGCGTATTGTTGTTCCTCGTTTTCATCTAAGGGATCACCGGGTCAGCACATCTCGTGAAACCCGCCTGACTTTCTTCCGGCACAGGGGATCGCCTTTCAAAGTGAAAAACCAACATCACGTCTCCTTCGGCTGAATATCTCAATATCCCATCTTTTCTTGTATCTTTCCAAAAGACCGTACATGTACATGTAAAGCATCACCATTAAATTCATCCATTTCCTCCTTCTTTTCCTTTACCTTTCCATACGAAGTTGCTCTCCCAGTGGCAGTGGCCTGGGAGACCATCCTTGCTCCCGCTCTGGACTGGGCTTCCGTCGCACCCGTCGTTTCCGCCTCGTTTCAACGTCGATTCAATGGCTGGGCAACCAAAGGGAAGCCACGACGCTGAGATCTCGACTTTGGGACCTCCAAGTCTTTGGGAGGTCCTGTCGGAAAGATGAAAAAGAGAATCGCTTTGGAGATAATCATTTGTTGCCTTCGACTTGTTCACCAAATTTCTTGTCGTATGTATAGGGCTTTAAAAAAGGCTGTACAGGGTCATATGTTGCTTCAAGTGATATTCTCGCAATCCATAGCCATCAATCCACTTAGGGCTGTTCCACAGTTTGAGGTTCCCACTTTCCAAAGAATATCGGAAGGGCGGTGGGCTCTCTCTGTATGGACTGGGAGATGCCCGCTCTGAACGGAGCCGCTGCGGCCTAGACAGGTCTCAAGGAGTCAAGGAATTCAGAGGCATTGAAACGATACATCAAATCATTGAAATCATGTTTTACTGTATATGTCCATCTTACATCATATATTAGTATACCATTATACTTTACATATGGTTTTTTAACATACTTTTGATACATTTTCCCATCATTTGCTTCCTTGACGTTTTTGAGCCTGGGGTATGACCGTGACCTGGAGCGATAGTCATATCGGCCCCGAGCTCGCAATACCAAGTGGCTGGGACCTTCATCGAGAAAAGCTGAGGAAAAATTCTTGACACAGAAGTCCTGTCATTTTCATATTTACTGATTTTTATTTCATCTTTGGATTGCTATTTCTCAAGAATTTATAGTTCAAATTGACTGATTTGTACACGCTTTGTTGTTATGAAATGTGATTTCTTCGCTCTCTTCTGTTTCATGGATTTTCCGGGATTCCAGACTTCTTGCCCGTGGAGGGCTGCGAAAACATGGCGACCTGTCCAAACTGATGCCAGTGACAAGGGACTGAAACCTAAAAGTATGCTTCCAATTTTTAGCCTAAACCATCGGAGCCTCAACCAAGGAAGAATCATGGAAGCCAAAGACACATGCAAAATAGACTGTTGACGCCTGCGGCTTGTGGGTCTTGGCCGACTATCATAACCGCGACGATCTCGCCAATGTCTGTCATTGACCTTCACGTCTTAAAGTCGTGCTGCACAACTTGCGAAAGAAGAGGGCTGTTTTCAGCTATGATATTAAACTAAATCCGCCCACTCCGGTAGTAGGTGCAAAGGGGCGTTTCTTTCTGGAGGCACTCGCAACAGGTCAGCTTTTGGGGGGGCCCTCTTTATGCAGGTAAAAGGCATGGTACGTTCATAAATCACAGTAATTTACAGCATTTTTGGGCCCAAACAGGCTCCCCCAATTTTGGGGGTTAGAACTTTGCAGCAAAGATTGTGACAAACAAAATGTCAAATTTAGGTTCAGTTTAGTTATTTTTGGTGATTTAATACCTTCTTGAGTCCGGATGAACGGTGGCAAAAACGCAGCGACATACAGTACCAGTGTTTGGCTGGTTTGTTTTGAGAGCTGGAAGTAGAAAACAATGGTATTTACGATACATTTTAAGCCCCCTTGTTGAAAAAACATCGCAAAACATCAGCGTTTTCCACGCAGTTGCTAAAAAACAGTGTAAATAGCAGTGTTTTGGACGATTTTCGTCCTTGATGCTGCAAAAACATCGTAAATACCAGTGTGTTTTCTTTTGAAGGCACAAAAATGCCGCTAAATGCAAAAAGTTTTTGGATGTTTGTTGGCACAAAAATCTGACCGGGAGCAGCAGCAGCAGCAGCAGCAGCAACAACAACAACAACAACAACAACAACAACACCACCACCAGCAGCAGCAGCAACAACAACAACAACACCAACAACACCAACAACAACAACAACAACAACAACAACAACAACAACAACAACAACAACAACAACAACAACAACAACAACAACAACAACAACAACAACAACAACATCGAACATGTTAAAAGGACTTTGCAGACGCAGACTTTCATAGCAAGAAGTTCATAGCAAATGACAGATCAAACAAACCCGCTTGCGCATATGACACCTTACCTTAGTGTGGGCGGACCCTGCCGCGGAGCGGCGTGAATATGATCTATACATATGATCTATACATATGATCTATATATGATCTGTATATGATCTATGATCTATACATAATCTGAATCTATATATATACATATATGATCTGATCTATAGTGGATAATATATGATATCAACACACATTTATAAACTGCAATCGGCAATTGGTCGGCATTAGTCAGTGACACTATGAAACACATATATGTATGGTAACAAAAAACTAATGTCATATCAATAGTAAAGAACATCAATCTATAGGATTAATATAATTCCCATCTTCTCATCTTCCGATCCTGATCTCCAACTGCCTCACGTGATGCAGGTCTGGAAGACCTTGAATTGAACCTTAGCTGCACACGTTACGCGTTGGTCGACGATATTCAAAGATCTGGGACACCGGACCTCACCATAGCGATGTGTCGTTGGCATGAGCAGTGGAATGACGCCAAGATATTCGAGACTTGGAAACATGTTGAAATGCTTAAAATCTTGAAAACTTGTCTTGAAATTGTTTCAACTTGTAAATTGGCTCCGCACATGTAAAATCAGTCTGTCGTGATTTTCAACTTCAATTTCACCCGATTCGAGCCAAATGAATCCGAATGAGGACAAAATAATACAAAATATGTAAATTGAATTAAATTGATGATATAACATATTTGTATATTAGTATATGTTAGCTGTGCACCAAATGTTTGGAATTCTTTGGATTCACTTTTGAATTTTGGCCACAAGGATTAAACTCGCAAAATTCCGAATCATTGAAGCAATTTGATGAGATGAGAGATGATTTCGTAAGTTTTTTGTCCACCCAAAATCAACATTTTATAGACATTACATCATTGATTCCCGTGAGCAAGGCAAGTCGACTTCATTTTGGCAGGTCAAAGTCATCACCGAGCTGTGAGATGATCAGATGATCTCAGATTGCCCTGGCAATCGAAGAATTTTGTCCGCCAAATCTCCAATCCAAATCTCCCTATGATTCACGATATGAGAAGAACTCAAATCTCCATATGATTCACCAAATCTTCCAAATAGAATGATGCAGATCCTGTAAATATATGTATATTATATATATATATTGTAAAACTGACAGCGTCCCAGCGATCAAAACAAGAATCACCACCCGATTCGCAACCAGCAGCAGATATTTTACCCAAGAGGCCAACGGTCGTTCGAAAGGCAAATGGTGGCTAACCACCAAGCTAATGCAGTCCCACTGCAGTATGAAAGTCCCTGACTTTATGATAGCTATGGCGAAGACACTACCCACCCGCCCTCCTTTCGGGCTGAAATCCCTGAGCCTCGGTGTCTGTGGATGACACATGGTTTTCGGAAATGATTGATCCATTGAAGAGAACAACCTGACAAATGGTGCAAACGACCCTTGAAGAAAGGATGGTTGATTGTGAAGGTACACATGGTTATGATATTCACATACCCTACTCTTTACAAGTTTTGCGAATTTTGTCGAAGTTTCTCAAATTTTTGAATCCAACTTTTGGGTTGCTTAATTTTCTGCGGCTTCATGAGTTCCGGCGTCGTCGACACCCATGCGTAGCATTCCTTCCCTAAGCCACTTTAATCTCGTCTTAGTACACGCCCGTTCGCGTAGAACTTCGGCTTCATCATTTAGCTTATACCGTCCAACACGAAGCGTCTCTCTAAGGAAATGTGACTCCATTACTTTGGTCAATGCATCCGCTAACTGTGCCCCACTATGAACCCATCTTAGATTAACACCCTCGGCTAACTGCTCTTTAATTGCCCTCGTCTGAAGTTGCGTCCTGAATTCTTGACAATTTGGGGGTGCTGTTCTGGTCACAAGATCATACAGACTTTTGCAATCCGTTGCTGCTAGTGAAGATGGAATCGAAGACTTCTCATAAGTGGCTGTCGCTACTGCGTTAGGCAAGGTCTCCAAAGTTTCTGTGGGATGTTTCCACGCATCATTTGGGTTATAAATCCATGCCCAATAGAGTCTGATCCAAGATAGCATATCGAGGCTACTAGATAATGACATTGTCTCGGCTGCGAGTGTGCTAGTCACTACCTTTTGTATCTTCTTACTACCCCAGGCCAAAGGACTGATTGGACAACTGATATTTTGTTCAATATTCTTGTGGGTAGCTACAATTATGTTACCAGACTGTGAGTCAGGAACTTTCTTTGATGCAAACGATGCATCAGTGAATGCCAAGAAACGTAGATCTGCCGCACGAATTGGCTGAATCACGACCGTGACATCATGATGGCTTTTGGCTTCATGTAATGCTTTGTTCGCGTGCATCAAAACATCCACCGTTGCTGTNCAACTGGCAAATCTCATTGGATTTCAATTTCATGGCACTTGACAACTCGGGCACGGGTTCTAAACCTAAGACACGGTCTGATTGGGTGCCTTGGAGGAATGCGGCCTTTACATCAAAAGACATTAGATCCCACCCCTCGCTACTGATCAACTGAAGAACCAACATGCGGGAAATCTTGCTCATGGTTGGACTATCTCGTGGTATGCTCTCTAGCTGTGGATCAAGATAACCTAACACAATGAGACGTGCCTTAGCCTTATGATGGTCATCACCAGGTTGTGGCTGTTCCACAGGTTTCCAGGTCAACAGCCACCGGCAACGAAGAATCTGATCCTCTGGGATTTGATTTCTGAAACACGCTTCACAGTTTGAGTGCTAAGCCAATTATTGATCTCACCCTGTTTGGCACGATTAAACTTTTGTAGATCTTCGGGTGATAGATCTTTCAGCTTGACTTCACATCGTTGTCTCTTGGCGGCTGATGCAAGGAAAGCCATCTCATGGGGGTTTTCTTCAGATCGCCACTGATCCAAATCTTCTTCGGTGATAAATATCTCTCCAAACCACCCTTGATGACTATCTAAACCTTCAAGATTATCATCATCTAAACAGTGCCAACCTACCAACTCATCATGGATATCGTCAGGGACCGGAATTCCGCAACCATCGGGCTGATCAATGGAAGCATTCGGCTCATGATTAGAACCGGCATCATCAGACGCTGGTGGGGTTGGTTCACCGGCAGGTTCCCCTGCTTCATCAATGGGTATCACTTGATTATGATCAGAAGGTTGAGGCAACACAGGATTTCCAATTGGTTGAGGAATTGCTTCATCAGGACTTGGGACACTTGTTGAAGCTTCAGGTTCAACCGGTACTTCAGGGATAGGCATTTAAATGTCTTCATCTTTGATCATCCTACTTTCAATGGAGGTGACAGGTCTGATATGCTCGGGTGCATGCCTAAACAAACGACCATGCTGAGTTACCCAGACAATTTGTTGATTCTCATGGAGCACTACTCGCATTGGTCCACACCAACTTGCGTTAAGACCCCCTCTCCAAACCATTACCCATTCCCCTTTGGTGAACCATTGCCGACTTGGTCTAGTCCGCCGTAGCAGGGATCTTCGCAAAACTGCATCGTTATCGGCCATGTGAAATGCCCTACGAGCTAGCTCCCGTTTCGCTAAATTCTGACGGAACAACAGACCATGACAATGTTCTGCATCTGCCAAAGCATGTGCTGGTAACTGTTCATCGCTACACACAGCTCCTGGGAGTCTAGTATGTTTACCTAACACAAGGACTTCGGGAGCGTACCCCTTTCGGATGCTAAGGGCATTCTTAGCCTGAGTACAATGCGCCAACGCCTGCTGCAGCTCCACTGCACTGCCAATTGGTTGTTCCAAATCAAATTTTGACAACATCTGTCCTAAGATTTCACCATGTCGCTCAGCTTTACCGTTTTGCCAGTGTGCATTGGTGCTGATGGTGGAACACTTGATATTGTTCTGTTGCATGAAATTGGCAAATGCTTCGGCGTTCAATTCAGTAGCAGCGTCAACTATCAACTCGTTCGGACTACCGGCCCACGCAAGCCAACCTTGCGTGATGACATCAATTGCATGCTCAACAGATCTATTCGGTGCATACCTGGCAACTTGGAAATTGGTGCTGGAATCGATGATATGATAAAAATGAAACGACGTGCCCTGTTGATTTTTCCACGTGTATCCATCCATCGAAATGACATCGTTGAAATCACATGGTGAATGGATTGCAGAAGGTCGGCTGATCTTTGGTCTAGACATCATGTTGCAAGCTGCACACGAAAGATCAGGGATAGCTGCAATTAGCTCGGATCGGTATCCCTGCTGACGTAGCAGGTAGGCTAATTTGTCTGGACCAGGATGTCCGGCATTCTTGTGGATCTTCAAAAGCAATGACTGATCTTCTCTAGATAAAGCACGAAAGGCAGGTCCATGTTCATTCCTAGGTTGATCAACACTCTCCGGTGTTACTGATGCTTCGGACTGTGGTGATGTTGACTCCGGCAACATCCTTGATTCACCTGTTCCAGTGGGCAAAATTTCCTTGGCCTCTGTATGGTCATGAGATTCTGGATTAGCAGCAAAAATCGTGATAGCGATCTTCGAGGGAAAACCTGTACGAACCAACTTCCGTTTGGCTAAATCTTCCCACTTTTCCCAGGGTGTAACATGAATCGATTCAGTATCTTTGTGGATGTAAACCATTTTTCGAAAAGGTGCTTCTCCCCTAGCCAAAGCAACAATGGGCCCAGTAGTGCGATGCAATGCTCGTCCACCTACAACTGATTTCACCACCTTATCACCAATGGCTCGTTGAATCTTTGCTCTGATCTCTTCTTGACTAATCTCTTGCTTCCCTACTCTTGGGAGGTTTGGGGTGATTTGATCCAATATCGAACTCCACAGCTCATCAGGATTGATGTTAGACCCCTTTTGCAAGATTCGAAACCGTTTTGGCTGGTTTTCATCCGGGCTAACAACAGGCCTGTCTTCCCTTAGTGATCTCGATCGTGCTGCGGGTGGCATGGTAATGCGGCGTCTTTTCACCGGTGGACTCATGGTTTCATTTGCTAAGGCTTCATGCTTTTCCCATTCCCATGGTTTTTCCCCATGAACTTCAAATTTGGCAATAAGAGTGGCAACGTACCTAGCAAACTTTCGTGGATAGTTTTCCGAAAAGGCTGTCCTATTAACCCTTCTCCCGTTATGTACTGTGGATCCCTCAAGAGGCTGATGATCATGACCTCCTTTGCATCTATGTCCATGAAGGATATGTTGCATCTTTGAGGAGGTTGTAAGAACAGTCATCCCTTTCTTCATTAACTTTCCATTTTCGGGGTCACACAAATGCCCAAGGTTACACATGTCGAATTCAGCGGCCACTGTTTTGGCATAAACTTCTTGAAGAATTGGGGTCTGAAACATGTGTGACCTACTTGGTTGCTCCCAATGCAAATGTTTTGCTCGGCTCCTTTGATGGCGTAGTAACGTAGTAACACAACTCCAAGAGCCAATTGATCAATGTTTTCCCAACGTTGATTTTGAATGTACCAACCAATGGACTCAATGGACTTAGATTGATTCAAATTAGACCAGGCTGACCATGGTCCACATTCGGGAGCGTTCTCACACGTGCATCAGCTCATGTTCCAGCAAATCCTGAAACAACACTGCTCGGCCTTCACGAGTCATCAAATCGGTATGTTCTCTGTAGTACCTATCGTGCAGTCCCTCCTAGATTCAACACCTGTTGTGTAAGTCGACTGGTTGATGAACAAAACACTTCAAACAAGTGTATGGGTCTAGAAGACTTATGTGATGATTGGCGGAACTGATCACAAACCGATTGAAATTCTTTCTCAATCTTCAAGAGTGCTTGCCTAAAACGATGACGATCGGGACTTAACTTTACTGCCTAGATTTACCAAACAGTCTTCATCCAAATCACCAGCTGCCAACAGAGCGTCCCACGGAGATGACGGACCTTCACTTGAATCGGCTACTTTCCGGAACTGGATTCTGCTGCCTTCGGCTGCAGATGGCTCAACACTTGTTGGAGCATGTTCTCCATATTGGACATTCGATCTTGCAAGCTCAGAACATCGGCTTGAATCGTCGTGACCGTCAGACCATCGAGTTGTTGTTCCAGCTCCCACTCCTGAAACATCTCGAACTCGTCCTTCTCCTCTGACTCCATGTCGAAGGCTGGGGTGTAAGATTGCATCCCGGAGCCTTTGGTTTTGGCCCCCATCTTGGCCTTGGCCTTTGGAACCATCTTCTCCTTGGTCAGGTTCTCGGATGTCACATCTCGGGATGTGGGATACACTGGGACTCGATGATTCCAGTTCTCTGCCATTTCGATTTGCAGCTCTGCAAACTTGCAAAAGAGCCGATGGCTCATCTTGCTTGACTGACTGTAGCGTTGAAGAAACCATACAATCCACTCCTGCTCTACTTCCCACATATGTTGGTAAGACCGACCTCGATGGGTCTTCCCAAAATCTATTGTCATGGCACCTAGCTGCTCCAGTGTGAAGTGATCGATGCTCGGTAGTTCGGGCTTCTTCACTTCTTGAATCTTCGACAATCGGCTGGCAAGCGACATGACTTCCGGTAAGTGGATCAACGGAAATGGCACGATCAGCTAATGGTCTTTGAGTGGAACTTCGGACATTCGACACACCTGAACATGACTGATCGTCACCTGCGAAATGAACATGCTTCTCAACACATGATAACCCACGGCTTGAATGTTGTGGTGGTGAGACTGTGGCTGCATCTGAAATGGTTTCTTGATGATTCTTCCGACACACATCCTTTTGCTCGACATGACAAATTGTTTCAATCACTGCCCCTGGTGATGGTGCACGAGCGGCTCGAATGACTTCATTGAAATCCATCAAAAACAGCCCTCGTGGTGACAACTCCAGTGGAATGGACCTTTTCAACAACGGACTCTTCAGGTGTTTATGATGAGTATCAACGACTGCCTGAATACCTCGAAGAAAGGCATTAGAAATTAGGAATGGTGTGTTACCAGGAACGATGGCGATCTTCACTTTCAACGGCCCAATTGGCACCACGAGTGCTTGGGTACTGCTCAAAACTCCCTGATTGCCAAACCTAAATTGCATCTTGCATGGACATCTCTGAAGCTGATCTCGGGTGTGTGAATCAAGACTATTCATCAATTCCGGCAAGTGATTACTACCAATGACTGTCTTAGAAGCCCCGAGGTCTACAACCCCAAACGATCCATGTGAAGCAAACATCACTACCGCACTATTGGCGGTCAACACAGCAGGCTCATACGATCTCGAACCCTCATTCCTGGGCAACATGACATGTTTTGAATTCACGGATCCTACCACGTTTCGGGATCGGTTCCTAATCCCCATTAGTGCTTCCCCAACACTAAGAAAACTTACAACATCTAGCTGCAACTTGGGCTCGTCAATTGGTGTCTCCAACAGTGTTTCCGGCAAGTTCAAGAACTCCAGATGAAGGGTGTCCTCCAAAGTCGATCCAGCCTCAGGATTTGCGAAATGGCTACCTTCCGTCATAGAAATGCTCGCCGTTGGACCTGATGCTGTACTGGAATTCGATGACTTTGCCCTTTCTGGGCACTCTGCTTTCCAATGCCCCATCTTCCCGCAGAGCCTGCACCGAGAGGAAAGGATTCTGTCTTGAAGTGATTTCCGACCACCTCCAAACTTTCCCTTGTTCTTCCCAAATCCTTTGCTCTTGCCCTTCGATGAATTTGATCGGCCAAAAGCCTCTGTTTCTAAAGCGCTCGGAAAGACGCCTTCGAGCATCAGAGTATGCATTGAGAGTCACTGCCAACTCTTGATCATCCTGAATGGTGTCATTGATGGCTCCCTCATACTCTGACACTAAGATGGCGTCCTCGTCACCTTGTTGCACCAGAGTCTCTATGAAATCATCGTCGAAGTCCTCTTCAATGGTGTAGGCTGTCTCATCAACGTCATCGACATCCTCGGCATGGAAAGCTGATTGGTCGTAGGTCTTCAAGCGAGTCTTCTTAGCACCAGTATAGTCTTGGAAAAACCCGGCTCCAAGCATCCTGATGGCAGAACTCACTCGTTTCGTAGTCAGGCTACCTCCCGACTCCGCACCTGCGTCCACCAGTACCCGTTTTTTATCGTCAGCACTTAAGAGGCTACCACGCAGGACCACGTAAGCTTGTAAGTCGGCCATTGCCATTGGAGGATCTTGAGAAAGTAATTCCGCCCATGCAACATCAGTCCTTGCAAGGTATGAGTCGTTCGACTCATCTGATCGTTGCGAGCACCTGAAAAGTGCTTTCTCAGCTGCCTCGTACCTCTTTTCTAGAGGTACTTGGCCAAACTGACCACCAACAATTTCAACCAACAACTTCACGCAGGCCAGGTCATTTTTCAAAAGATCTTTCTGACGAATCTGGAGCTTCTGGAATGCCGAGCCCTTTGTATTCAAGATCAAACGCGTAGTCAGCTCACTGATCTTGTCGGACGGCCAAACTTTCGAAAGCAGTTCTACCTTCTGTGCCCATACCTCCACTTGGTCCGTGGCTGGGTCAAA
>DF244630.1:0-24732 GCA_000507305.1 Breviolum minutum Mf 1.05b.01 | reverse complement strand
GCTTCCAGTATCTAAAGTCAAGAGACGTTTGAACTGCTTTCTTCAGTTCCTCTTCAGCTTCAGGCAAACGAGCCTGCACTTTGTCCAAAGCACCTCAGCAGCAATGTAGGAGATCACCGTCCTCAATGACTAGGGAAGCAGGAATGCAAGGGTTTCCTACTGTTGAGGGCTGAAATCCGGCAAACCAGTTGATATGGTAAATATCCCATTTTTTACAGGGTTTTATACATCTCAGGTGGTGCAGGATTTCAGCAATCAACAGTATGTGTAGTTGATGTTGGTTTAATTGTTCCTGTTCTAATTCTTGTTGATCTAATTGTTCAAAACATTCGTCCTCCCACAACATCGCTTAAAAAGGATTGCTTACCATCGGGTGATAAGAAAAAAACCGCGCAAAAGAGATATGTAGCAGTACTTGCAGGATCATCCCAGTTAGTAAGTGGCTAGTAACCCCCATTTATAAGCCATGAAACGGCCATTTGTAAGGGGAGCCACCCCAATCCTTAGGGGACTTACGATCACCATGGTTATTAACCACTTACGTCCGTCCTGGGATGATCCTCCAGGTAAGTACCAAAAAACCACCCCATGGATCTGTCATCCGTTGTGAATTCCAAGCGTCTCTTGGCCTTGTCCACTTGATAGGACCACCATGCCTGTGGCTGGGAGAAAAACCCATCATGGACCCAACAAAAAGATGATCAGCTTGAGAAGGCACAAAGGTCAAAATTAACACTTTCTAGGCAGATGACATGTATGATTATTCAAAGCTAACTTGATTGAGGTTTTTTTTTGGAAACGATGGTTTTGACAAAAGTTCTTACGTTATTTTGGTAATTTTGAGCTCAATGGAATCCTGTGCCCCAAAAAAACACGTGCGGCTACAATCCCTCGCTGAAAAGAACACCAAGACTCTCAGAGCTTCAAAAAGATCTCGTCCTACCTTAAGGATAAGATGTGCATCTATGTATTGCAAGACAAAAAAGATTCCCCACCCTACAATCCAAAAATACAATGGTGCATCTATGAATACTAAGATATATATATATATATAGCAAGATACAAATCCCATCCCCGGATACCAAAAAAACAAGTGACGTAATTTGAACATCCAAAGGGGGCCTTCTCGCTCATCAGCTGACTTTCCTCCAGCACCTTAACCTCACCGCTTTGAAAGGCCACTTGAACCTTCGGAACGCCTTCATCCTTGAAGTGCACATTGATGCGTCCTGCCGAAAAAAAAAAATCCCCCAATGTCCGTGGTCCAAAATGTTTGCCAACAAAAAAATAAACCTGCAAACTGAGACATATTTCGATTCACCCAAGTTTTTTGTATGCAAATTCCGAAATGGTCGCCTCAACTCGTCTCAAAACAAGTGTGTGTTTTTTTCCAATTCTTGAATTTTGCAACGAGCCGAAGCGCCAGTTCAACACAACGAGCAAAATTCTAAGCGCCAACATTAGAGTCCTAAGCCTTGTGCGTCAGCAACCATGGCACCATTGTTGAAGCGCCGTTCCTCTAGGTGAACCTGGGTCAAGGTCAAATCAGTAAGTTGGTTGGAAAAATCATCATATTACCTGTTGGAAATACAGCCATGAATCCCTCGTGCGGTCATGCACAGTATCAGCGGTGAAACCGAGTCTTCCACCAGTCGATATGTACAAAACTATTACGCAACTAATATCAACTTGCAACAGGCAACAAAGGTCATAAACAGGATGATGTATTTTTTTTAAGGGTCATAAACAGGGTTATCTCACTAACTTACGATAACCCTGTAAGTGATGTTGATGAAAAAAAACACTGCACCAGTTGATATTGTAAAAACAATGATTTAACTATAAATTCTTTAAAAAAAAGCAGACAATTGTTTTGGCACGTACCCTCTTGGTCTCCCCAGGCCCCAAGAAAGTGTCTGTCCACTTCCTTGATCTACTGCTGCTAAACTCCAAGAACGTTCTGGATATCTCAGATACATCTTGGATAAATATCTAAACTGTTGAGACAATAAACTCATCTACAAGGTGGTACCAAAAAACAGGTATAAATGGGGGTGAAAGAACTCCTGTAAGGAGGGTTTTTTTCACCCCAGTTTACCCATTTATAAGGCCATTTATGGGGGTTGAATCATTGAGGCAATAAACTCATCTAGAATCCCATCCAAAAATCAAGAAGCGCCAAGAGACCGTGGCATGTTCAATGCGCGTCGTTACCACTTGGCCATCCTCGTGGACCAGAGTGGGGCAGCTTCTTCACGTTTCGTGAGGGATCTTGGTGACTGAATGGCAGCTTGGCAACTGCACCGACAAAAACCCTGAGAGAAGGGGAGACTTCAAAATTCAAGAGATATACATTACACACTACCTTTTGGTGGAAAATCCATCTGATTTTCAATCTCACATCATCATTAAACAGCAACAAGCACCGATTCCCACCTTGACCCTTTCGCTGTCCTGCAAGCGCACTTGGACATCTGCACCATCACGTTGCAGCATCATTCCCCATCCCTCCTTGCGCTCGAACTTTGGAACTGGCGGCTGTTCATCCTGTGAAGGCAACTTGTCAAGTAATTAGAGGAAGCAAGCCTTAGAGCAAGTTGTATAAATCTAAGAAAACTCCAGAACATACCCAAAACGACCCTCAACGAGCTGTTGATGTTTCGGAAATCCTTTCATATTGGTATTTTGAGGTACCACGGGTACAGTATGTTCTGTAAGGGTCTGTTGGAATTTTCTTAAAATAAAGTTTGAGATATAAACATAATGAATGAGGTTAGCTTGTTCTAGTGATTTTTCTAGCGATAATAACTTCATGCTTTGGGAACAAACAGTTTCAAGCAAAAACGTACCCACACTCTGGCTTAACTTCTTGAGGCAAGGAATGGTGCACAGAACATACAGTGCATGTACATGCACTTATATACATGATATGATATGTAATTATAAAATTAGACCATACGAGTTGAATGAGTCGCATATATCACACTTGTTCACAGATACATCCTACAAACCACAAGAAATATCGACTGACCTCCATCTTGGCATTTTGCCCCTCAGCTGGTACAGCTGCTGCAGCCGCATCGGGTGCTTTGGCTGCTTCGTCTGGATTCGGCGCAGTAGCAGCTTGCTCCGTCGCAGGTTGCTCCGTTGCGGCGGCTTCTGCCGCGGCAGGTTGCTCCGTTGCGGGAGCTGCTGCCACTGCGCATCCAGGCACTTCCACTGTATAGACGACGGACACCTGGTCATGTTTTCCGCACTTTGGATGGGAGGTTTGCCATAAAATTTTGGCCAAATCATGAAATTTCACCAAGCTAGATGTTCCCAAATACTAAACCATCATTTGGGGTGAGGTCCTGTGATTTCCCTGAACTAAGGGGTCCCATTTCCCGTCCAAAACCGCTACCTTCCCCAAAACTCGTCACACGTGACCATGCTGCACCTGATCTCCTGGCTGCGCCAGGACCCGGAACTTGGAGCGGGGAAGCCATAAGTCCTGGCAGAAGGCTTTTTGGAGGGTGGTCCATTGATCCATTGGTCCCTTTGGGAATCCTTATGATGGGTATATACACCCCTACAGAAAAAGGTGGATGAGTTTATCCTCTATCATATGGAAATAATGGGAGTTGATCGACCCTGGAAAATGGTTTGTCTGGAAGGTGATTGAGGAGACGAGGGGGCCATTTTCCACTTCCAGGATTGTTGGAAAAAGATTGTTTTCCGAATTCTCACTCATTCTTACCTTTTTTTTTCCCAATGAGATGGAAGCTAGCATTGATGGACAGCCCCTGGCGAGCACCAGTTGGTGTGGCATTTTAAATGTCGCAAAAAATTACCGTGATTCAACTATCCCAACTGGTCTATCCAGGTTCACCCCCTTTGAGGTCAGCTTCACCAGTGCATGCAGCGGCCGCTTCAACCCAAAAAAAAGACACGTTTGGCACACTACGAAATGACCATTGACTGAAAAAGCTTGAGCAAAAAAAACGCATACAACCCTGAAGTTTATGGTTGGAAGACTACTTTCCTTTTGGTATGGTATAGTTTCAGGGGCTATGTTAAGCTTCCAGGGGGTATCATGGAATTGGTTTTTCTCTACTTCCCCCAAAAGGCGGCAGATATTACGCTTGGACTTTCTGTGAATGAAGAGTGTATCCATACTTTCGGTACCCATCCGGCATATCACTTCCAAGATGATCATAGGCGATGGCTACTTTCACTATCTTCAAATTGATGCAAACTATGATTTAGCAAGAAAGGTTCCCCGAAAGAAGGAGTCACATAGAAAAAAAGATGTGTGGGAATGTGACAGCAGTTTTCATTTGATCCGATGGGTAAAAAGAATAGGTCCCATGTGTGCACTTTCTTGAATCCAAAGCCTACTTAGTCAGTCACCTACTACTGTTGATGGACAAAATCCTGCACCATCAAGGATGATGATTCTCGCATAGTTTATAGGTTTTTAACCACCCCAGGTGTTGGGAATGGGATTTCTGAACCATCAACACTATCATCCTGAGTCCACCTGGTTCATCAAACTCCAAGATCCCCCCAAATAGTCCACCCCTTCCTGAACGGATGTCTGGTTCGGAACATCTGGCTTCAGAAGATAAAGCCTCAAATTCCATCACCCCAAACGTTGAAGTTTTATCACCACCTTGCCAAACTTCCAACCACAAGAATCGACAGATAGATCCCAAGATGGAATCCAAGGAATTTCAGTGCAATTTCTGTGCATGTGTATATATATATATATATATGGCTTGATCACAGAAATGAAGGATAAATTTGAAGTTTCACATGGAAGTTGAATCATTTGTTTCAAGTTATTTCTTCAAACATGCAAAAAAAACCAAGGAACAAGTGGAGTGAAGATCACGATTTGGATTAGTTTGCAATAAATTCTAATTGGTCTTTAAGCGATCATTCTGATTGCAAGCAAAAGTCCAAAAAATTGAACCCATGGGATCCTCAAACCTGGAGAAACCTGGAGAAAACCTGAAATTCCTCCAATTGTGCTCGCCACTTGGTGGGTTTGGTCTCACAATTCCAAAAAAAAAAAGGTGCAGAGTACACTCCCTGAAACTAACAGCAAGTTTGTCCCTGCAAATAGGCCATCCAACAAAAATAAAGGATTCCGCCTTCCAACCATCAATTTTCGGGTGTAAACTCGCTGTTAGTTTCAGGGTTCCGGGTACCATTCAGGCTTTGCCATATGTCATGTCCCCCTTAAAGAAACATCACCAAAAAAAGCTGGGGCTGAAAACCCCACCATCATTTGAAGCCTCTGAAAGCTGATTAAAACCCAAAAAACACTCACTCCAAAAGCCACCCTGGCAAACATTTGGTGTGCTTCCAAGCCACCCGGTATTCCAATCTTTGTGTTCCACACGCCAGTGCACCATGAATTTAAGGTTGGGGTCGGAGACATCGGAGGGTGCCACCAATACAACTCGCCCGGAGAATGGACTTCGTACCTACCCGTTGGAATATGGGTTACTCCGTTCTGCCCAGCAGGGAAAAATTAACACGGAGATGGAAAAAATATTGGGAATGGAGATGCTTTTTCATCTTCAAAAGCGAATATACATATTAAATAGTCTTTTGGAAAAGACCATTATCTTAGTAGGGATATATAATCAACAATTCCAGAACTATTTGGTGTTAATGGTCTCCTTGACTTCCAGGGTATAGATATACAAGAAAGAATACGTCAGAGAAGTCAGAGAACCTTCAGTGTTCCATTTACCAATTTCAGATGTTTGTCTGTCCTTCCCAGGCTTTTTGCATCTGTTTTTCAACATCTTTCAGTCGGATCATAGCCCCTGAAATCACCGCAAATCACCGAACCACACCTGAGAGTCCTGGGCATTTTGCAACCTCCAAGAAGACAACTCCAAATCCTGGCCAGAAAGAAAAAGTCAACCAACAAAAATGGGCCCCGGAGGTCCAGAGTCTCATCTTTTTCAGAACACCAAAAAATGAACAATTACCCTAGAGATACAAATGTACCCTTGGGATTACCAATACAAAATTACCCTGGAAAATGGACAGGGGTAACTTCCCAGTAGCCTGCGTTTTCCATCCACATCCAAAAAAAACTGCTGCATATCCCAGTAGCGCAGTTAGTTACCTCTGAAATCCTGCAATACCCTACACCCCTGAAAATTAACATGTCCCCTAAAAAGGAGACATGTAACAGTAGGGAATACATCTGAACCAACCATCGATTTTCTGGGGACATTCGTTCGTTTTCAGGGGAGTAACCAGTACCATCACAAGCTGAAATCACCTAGCTGGAGGACCTCTTGGTGCCGACCCATCTGATTGCGTAGCTCCACCAGCTTCGCTTGCATCTTCTGCTGTCGTCCTTCGGCCTCACAGGGTCATCTTGGTCGGGTTTTGGGTTGGGCGAACCACGAACCACGAACCAAGAATGGTATTTTTGTTGCTTGCTCCCAGGAAAGTTTCATGTAAATGATTGATTTTAGGCGGAGAACTGAAAAACTCTGAGTTTCTGAAGGGGTTCATGATTGTAAAACATGCTCATGTACTAATAGAAAAGGAAGGCCAGTGAAGAAAACACATCCTCCAAAGCCATGTGTCGCTTTTGTTGGAATGCACCGTTAAATTTGTTGCCCGTCCATTTTGAGACACACCCCGGCTTTTGGTTCCACAAATGGAACAACAAAAGTCAAGGGTACCAGAGGTTCGCTTCAAGTCATCTTTGCCAGACTTTATATCTATGGCTGAAACATCCATCATGAAAGTAGATGGTATTTATGGTATCTCTTCTTTTAAATTTGGATGATTTCCAGCCAGCAAGGATTTGTTGTTTCCAGTATATGTCCATTTTTTGGACTGAGCTTTTTTGGATTTTTACACAGGCCCCAAAAATCCCTGCTCAGACCCTCGAAATACACAAATGTTCAACAAATCTTTGGTGACACAATCATCTTTCGTTCCTGATCATTTGGAATCGTTTTAATCGATTGATAGGACTGATCAATTACGGTATATGTTTTTTGTCATGTTCAACAAATGTTTGGAATCGTCGATATAAATTAAAACAACCTTTTTTATCGAAAGCGGATGCTTCAAAGGGTCGAACTCCCTACATTCATCAACATCAAAATTAATGGCAAGTCAACTTACCTCATTGGTTTCCCCTAATCTGGTCTTATTAAACCCTTATTTCTGAGGGGGGTACATTTGGGGGGTAGGTTGACCAGCCATGAAAAATCTCAAGTAGACCTGCGACCTTTTTCCTCTTTGCACCTGGTGCATCTCGTCCGGATGTTTCGCTAAAACCTGTTTTGCACTGGTGCTGCTTCGCCAAACGGACATGGAAAAAAACACGGTTTCAAACCAAATCCAAAAAAAGATCAATGGGCAGCAAGAAAACCCAACCGGGAAAACAGCCGGAATGAAAAAACAAGGAATGAAAACCTTTCCAAAGATGGATTCTGAGATGTATGACCTTGAGAGAGCAAATCATTTTGTTTAAGGTTCCAGGGGTATAGTGACTATACCCTAGAAGTCAACCACCATTTTGAAAGTGGTGCTTCCTTTTGGATGATGATAAACCCTCATTTAAGAAATGGTGGTTCGTAAACCAACCTATAAAAACGGTAGATTGGATTTCCGGGGTCTAGTGTAAATGTTTACCATGACTCTTTGTCATGGACTCGTGGGGAGTGAATCCATGAATTGAGTTCCACAGTTTTCTTTCCCTCATCAAATATCCAAACAAGAAACTCAAGAGTCTATAAGTACCTTTCCCTAGAGGATGTTTTTTTTTGCGAAGTTCCAATGTTCAAAAAACAAAATGATGACACTTGACAAAAATACTGCTTTTTGTTCAAGGGACCAACTTCGAGAAACCCAAGACAAAAAAGGGGGAAACTTCTTGGGAACCCTCGCGCCTGCGCTGCTTCAAATTTCTTCACGGTCAAGTTTGAGATTCCCTGACAGTCTGACAGCGTCGGGTCGAGAGTTTCACTAAGTTCGGACTGCGAAGTTGGGGGCGAAACAAAGGACGGAGAGATATCCGGGGGCACACGTTGTCACGTCAGTTCCCTGGGGCCCTTTTTGCTTGGGCTTAAACATTCATGGGTGTGTCTCTTTTTTCAAATAAACTCCGTCAAATTCACGCAGAACGCAACATAAAACTTTCATGTGCTTATGAACCGAACCAGGGCTCCAAAAATTGTAACCATCATGGATACTCTACAAACAAACAACTATTAGAGGGGTAGTATACTGCCTCATAGATGTACTGCCCTATCATCCGTTCAGTAACAAAATAATCATCACACAGACTAGTATAGTATTTGTGTATCTACGAACCTCTTTAATTGTAAATGCATGTTCCATAACACCATACAGTGTACATTTATACATGTACATAAATACATGTTGTATCATCCCTCACTTACATTGTCTAAACCCTTATATCTCTAACAAGCCTTCTATTAAAAAACACCCCTTGAATCCGTATTTTTGTCCATCACCTGCCCAGCCTTCAGGCTGCCTTTCTGTGGAGCCGCCTTGGCCTTTACCGGGGAGGGCTCCTCTTCGGAGAGCCTGGAAAGCAATGAGCTACTAAGATGTCCCGTTGGAAGTGGTGGATCAAGGGTGAACGGATCAGTGGGTGATGTCACCCCTATATACCCCATTTACGAGTAGGTCCTAGGTGAAATAACCCATTTAAAACCCATTGATCCTAACTTCCAACGAGACATCCAAGTAGGAGAATTCACACCAAAAGACTCTCATCACTACTATGATATCATGATTGTTTTTTTTAAGTTTCTGAGTCCTATTTTTCAACAACGATTTGAAGAAGACCTCGATATTTACAATGATCTCATCCCCATAGATAGTTTTAATTGCAGATCCATAATCTCGAAAGAAGTTCGGCTGTGCCACTTACATGGCATTTCACCCCCGTAATGTGGTTTGGTTTATTAAAGAAGGTCTTGCCCAAACTGAAAATTCTGCCAAAAACAGGACTGGATTTCGCCATTCCCGAAAAGCAACCTTCTCAGAGAGAGAAACACAACACAAAACCTTTTTTTTGGATGCTTTGGAATTGGGTCCATCATGTCATAGTTGACTGAAAAAAGTGATCAGTTATCCCTCCGACCAAAACAAAGAACAAATGGAAAACTAAGAACCTGAGAGAGAAGCTACCCTCCAGCCACCAAAACATTGCTACATGAAACATCTGCAACCTCTCTTTCCAACAGAAACTTATCATGAGTTGGAAAAAAAAAACATCCCAGAAAAAACAAATCTCAACTCACACCTTGGGCATCTAGTGCCCCATATTTTTTTGAAGGCAAGGTACTCGACATCACTTGACTCATCGCTGTCGTTGTCCGACATTCCTCCCTCTGACTCCGACTCGCCAAAAAGTTTATGTATTCTATCACCCAGCTCCGCCATCAAATTAAGAGGGGAATCCATCGCCGCTATCAAATCAAGAAGGGGGAATCAGACGATGAGAATCGGAGCAAGAATGCTGCAGGCGGAGGTTTTGTGGTAAGCTTCACCTGTATCGTCCTGGGATGTTTTTTTGCGAATTTGACGTTGGGTCTTCACCATCTTTTTCAATTTCCAGCCTAAACTCTTCCATTCATGAAGTGGAGATTTCTTTAATGGATCTGTGCACCTAAATCCATCATCCAATGTCCAAATCAGGTGCGCTTTCTCCGAACTTGCCCTACTGTTGATGGAACAAATCCGGCGTTCACCAGTTGAGGGAGGTTGGTAGTTTATCCCATTATTTACACATGCGGTTTTTGTACATCCAAACGGTGGTTTGGATACGCCGGATGTCTGAACCATCAACGGAAGCAGTGCTGCCAGCAGCCGCCGTCCGCCAGATTTTTTTTGCCCCAGCACCGACGAAAATGGCCTTCCAAGGCGTGCCAATCCGGCAGAGGGAGACACCAAGGGAAGGCACTCTCCTCCCAACAAAAAACCATCCGACCTTTTGGATTCCATTGGGATTTCATTCGATAAAACCAAGGGGGGGTCATGAAATATATGACACCTTGGTTAACCTGAAACTGCATGCCTCAAAGCCGTACCATCTAAGGCAGCACGGTTCTTTTTTTAATTAACCGATATGAAAAAGGTGGGTTGGAATCATACCATGGCAGGGATGTGTATATATATGTATATATAGATATAAATATATAAAAAATATTTATATATAGATATAAATATATATAAATATATATAAATATATATATATAAAGATATAAAAATACATATAAATACATTAAAAAAATATATAAATAAATATAAATATATATATAAATATATTTAAATATATAAAAATATATATAAATGTATATAAATATATAAATATATTTATATGTACATATAGGTAAATATATGTTTATCTATAGGTTTACATGTATACATATAATAAAAACATATGTCTCTACATATTACACAAGAATAATTAATACGTGTTTCTCAGGGTCAGCGTTTCCCGACAAAAAACCGCTCGCTTTGTGTTTTGTTCATGCCTATGTGGCCTTCCGTCTGTAAGCCTCTTGAGCATTCATGCGGCTCTGTGGCCGGCGAAAAGCTCTGTGTTGAAAATTGCCCTGTCAAAAGTCAACCCCAAAGGTTTGGAAAAACCAAAAACATCTTGACCTTTACGGAGTTCAAACAAAAAATCACCAACGAAGAAATTCAACCAATTCAATGTTTCAACCAACCTTTGGAAGGGCTTAAAAGTCCTGTTCCAAGTTCAAGAGGCCTTCTGCCTCATTGAATCCATGTCTACAAGCCAAACTGTTCAATGGCATCCTTTCCCGTTAACAACTCAGCTGAAATGATGCCGATCGCAGCAAACATGGCGAAGCGGCCGTTGTTGATCTCACGTTCCTAGGTCGATATGACAGAAGATGTGAACAACATGAACAACATGAACAACAACAACAACAACAACAACAACAACAACAACAACAACAACAACAACAACAACAACAACAACAACAACAACAACAACAACAACAACAACAACAACAACAACAACAACAACAAAANCAAAATCTTCTTGTCTGCAACCGGGTCTCCCTCATTTCCTGGGTGTACTGGTTCAGGCCCAATGGGTCCCCAAAGTTTCCTGGCTCCTTGTTGTCACTCTCAGTCCAGGCTCCCAATTCCAAGATTCCGGACACTGCGAACAGAGCCACAAATCCATAGCTGCCAGGTGCTGTGATGGAAGCGGCAAGGCCACTTGGCACAGACTCAAAGCCTGGGAACTTCACGTAGTGTTGAACCACCGCACCCAATGCAGCCATCATGGCAGCACGACCATGTTTGATCTCAGCAGCACGAAGGTTGCGGAATCCTGCCTCATCGCCTTTCTTGCAAAAGCCAGCAGGGTCAAAGTAACCCAAAGGAGCCATAGCACCAATCTGGGTTGCAGGGTCAAAGCTTGATCCTCCAGTACCCTTTCCTGCAACTCCTTCTCCCTTTTTCAAGCTCCCAACGCCAGCGGAACCTGCCACAGCCGATGTGGTTGCAGTTGCTCCCTTTGCGGCTGCAGCGGCTTTTGCAGCAGCAGCTGCTGCAGCTGCAGCTGACACGGGCTCAGCACGTCGTGCCATGCGCCCAGCCACCGCGCCGACTCCCGCCAAACCCAGCAGGGGAAGTGCGCTGCCAAACCCGGCCGAAGGGGCCGCGTTCGACGCACCTCGCAGGTTGATCTTCTCATTGCTCACCACAGGTCCTGAAGCACCTGGCACGAAGGCTTGTGTGGCGACATAACCACCAGCCGCAAGGCCCGCAGCGGCCAGCATAGAAGTGCGCGGAGCCATGATGAGGCAAGAAGAATCAAAAGGGTCGGCTGAGACTGGATTCAATCAAATGCTGCAAACATGTAACAAGAAATTTCTTACTACAACTCCACCACATCCCGCTGCATACACATGTAAAAACGAAACCACACATCTTCACCACAAAAAATGGTTGCAAGCACATCTACACAAGCGAAACCCTATCCGGGCCTGGCAGCCCCAAGGGAAGGAGACATCCTGGCAAACGCTGCCGTGTCCCAACCGTGTTATCGCAACACTCCCCTAAAGGAAGAAAAACTTGACTGCAAGTTACAGGGTGAACCAACCCTTCACGTGGGAAATTGATGAATTCCGATTCTTCTCGTGAAAATGGTCCTATTTTTTGGGCCCCCGGCCCTTGCAAATGCCGCCTGCTCGAAGTCTCATAGATCTCTGCCATCCCCCACCTGTGGCAAGGAAGGGACGAGATCGACAAGATCCAACAGAGCCAGCAACGCATCAAAGGTATGTCGGTCGAGGTTCACTCTACAAGCCGTTGACATATGATAATAACAATTATCATGATTATAACCATAGTGATATGAAACAACTTAACTTTGGTCCAATTTCTATAATTGTATATAATTAATCATGATATCCTGGTTCATATCCACTAGTATTTTTGCTGCTGATAACGACGCCTTCCAGGATTCAATTCACCCATTTTTCTAAATCGGAGGGTCTTTCTTTGGAAAACGGATGCTGATGATTTTCTGGGGGCGGCGGATGATGGATCCCATCTCATGACAGATCTGGAAATTCCAAGACCTCAGACCTCATGATGGATCTCGAAAAGAGAAAAATCCAACCACTCAAACCAAGCAATGCCAAGCAAACCCGCCCTCGCCCAAGCACACGCACCAAAGATGCTGCAATGATTTTGCTGCGGCTTTCACAGGGGAGTTTCCAGAGGAATAACAGCTGCATCCGGTAAAGGAGCGATTCGAGAGGTAACAAATCACGGACTCTTCAGGGAGATTGTGTACTTTGACCAACAACATCTTTATCAAAACATATGAAGCGATGCAGTTGATCACTATAAAAAACTTCCAAAGATTCGCTCCTCACTCCTCTGGCGAAACACCCATTTTGACAAAAAGTGCCCTGGACGTTTGAGGGCTGTCAAAAGAACTTGGATGATGGCGAAAAAATGAATTCGACCAAGGAGATGACGTTGCAAGCAAAGGTGCATCGGAGAGCTTTACCTGGGCTAAAAACCACAGGGTTTTCAATGAAATCCTCTGCCTCCCAAGATGCTAGCGGATTTCATCCATGAAGAGTATAGGTGGTGCCCGATGATTCCATTGGTGTTCTATAGGCAATCTCATGGCCATTTCGGTGTAACTCCTAGTATCATTATGTAAACTGCAAACTGTAAACCACCTTTTGTGATGGGGATTACCCAAAACAAGCTAGGTATACCTTGGTATGGTTAGCAATGCCCAAAAGCCACACACATAAAGAACAAAGAAATCTTCACAAAGCTCAATTTGCAGTGTTTGATGCCCGCGCTTCCCTCCCAAGTTCCAAGATCGTCTACCTCACAAGCCCTTGGGATGGGATTGCAATGTCGTTGAAACAGATTCAAAGATAACGGCAGTATCCAAAAATTGCTGCGTATGTGTACATATACACATGTATTTATACACACAAATACTATATACTAGTTAATCTACAGCACTTTCGTATCCGTAAACTGGTCTGATATGTGGAACTCGTGGAATTTGCTGCCACGCCAAGTTGCGGTGAAGCGTTCATCAGGGGCCGTCTCTCTCCTGCTGGGCAAGCCGGGCTGGGAACAGAAGCGTCCAGTTGACCCCCAGGTGGTCAAGGGCGAGAAACTACGATGAGTTCCCATGTCGGACTTCCAGATGTAGAAAGGAGATTTATCAGGTGACAGAGTAGATAGATCATGTCATGTATCCAGTTGGGTGCTTGAAACATGAGCATTTGGAATTCGGTATCTACAAAAGGATTTTGATATATACGTATGTATATCTATATATACACATATGTATATATACAGGTTGATATCATTTGACGTCAGTTTCAAAATCATTTCAACATCAATCTATTTCATATCTAGTTGCCTGATACGAAGATGGCCGATGGTCCGCCTCAACTGCATTTTCTTCGTCATTCAATTCGGTGGCATCAAAGTCAGCAACGATAATGGCATAGTAAACCCAGTAATGACCTTAGGCAGCGCAGCTCAACATTGTTGAGAAAAGATCGTTCATGAACCATCAACATGAAGCATCATAACGCGGTCCTCATCCTCTAGTAAATAGAATGCTTCAAATTTGAATGATCATTGCTAAAATGATGATACTACCGATACTTTTCAAAACTTTGATTTCATCCATTCTGGCTGCACTAGGATGACTCTACTCTAGTTGCCATGTATTTTCTCCAGCGATCCCGAGCTCCAATCTCCACAGAGCTTGCCACCAAGGCACCGAGAAAAAACACCAAAGACGAGATGGTGCCTGAGATTTCTGCAGTTTTCCCTTTAGAAAAGTTGAGGAGTTGAGGCCGGCTTGTCTGTGGAAATGTGTTAATATGTATACTATCATAGACATGATAGACATGTGAATATGTATAGACAGTATTCAGTATACACCTTTGGCACCAAAACTTTGATCTTCATCACTTTAGGCAGGCCAGATGCCCATGCAACGGGTGACTGCTTGCATGTCTGCAGCAATGGTGTGCCAGCCAACTGGCCATTCGAGCCGCGGAAGCTCCAGCTGTGACAAGCCTGTCACTGTACCAACGGCGTAGGGAAGACCAAGGGCGCAGGGATGAACCAAACACAAGTACCAAGTCACAAAGATCGGAAGGATCCGGGTGACCCAAAGCCTGGGAGCTCGTACCTCTCCGTCCCTCTGAGGTCGTTGGACCCAGTGGAGGAGCGCAGCCAGTGGGACTAGCAGCAGTTCAGCCAACAAGATTCCGAATGAAATCTGCTGCTCTGTGCCTTTTGCACTGCTGCTTTTTGACGCTACCAAAGAAAAAACGACCACCGTCAGCAAGTGCTTCACAAACCACGGGATTTGCTTCTTGCAGGATTGGACTTGGTAAAAATCGTCGACCTCTGGCTCCTCCTCCAGGAACCACCTGCCCCAGTTTGTCTTTGTCACCAGTATCCACGCCACGGTCCCCTCTGGGAATGTCAGGACGAAGCTGATCCCAGCAAAGACGAACAACATGAGGACCGTGGAGGTTGCCTCCATGGGACTCAGCGTCGTTGCAGCGTAGAGTTGGATGGCCGTAGAAATGAAGTTCTCGGGCACTTCACTTGCCTTGCGCAGAAAGAACTCCCTTGTGCCCCAGCCTCTAGCGAAGCTTTGGACCCAAGCCCTGGCCCCTTGTGACTGCAAGATATCAAGCCACTTTTTCGTCATGCAAACACCTGCAACACTACTCAAAAGAAGACCCAACATCATCCAAGCGATGTAAAATGGCTGGCCCATTTTGAGAAATGTCACCATGGACACTACGAGGGAAATGGGCTCTGTCAGTATGCTGATGGCTGCTGTCAGCAGCTTCACTCTTGAAGCACTGAGATCGGAGGCTGGCCGCCAGCAGCGGTAGGCAATGTTGAGTGGAAAGCCCAGGTCACCATTTGGAAACGGTCCGTGGTCTGATTCACCACGGCACCCATCCTGGTCTGGCGGTTGCACTCCTGGCACTTCTTCACCAAGCCCCTGGAGTCCATGGAGTCCTTGACTCGCCATGCTGCGAGCCACGACAATGGCCGGAATGAGTCCGACGAACCTGTAGACAATTCCTAGGCCCCAGCTCGATGGGACTTTGGCTCCAAGCGTGGCAACCTGTGACTTCAAGCATGTAATGTACAGGTCAATGCTTGCCGTCTCATTTGGAATTGGAAATGCACGTTGCGTAGCCATCCACGTAGCCATAGGCCATCCAGCTCCATTCCCCAGGTGGTGTTCGCACCACCTCGTGCAGTCGCCTGCTTCGGAGGCATTCGATGCGACGTCAGTGGAGTGAATCGCCTGGCAACTGCCGGGTGCCTTGCTGAGGGTCAGGTTCATGTGGACGGCGTAGTCCAATCGGGCATCTGCATAGGATTCCGGTTTCAGAAAGACCTGGTTGCAGTTCTTTTCCGGCCAGGTCATGTTCGGCGCGAGCCGGCAGTCCACCTGGACCCCCAGAAAAGTAATAAGCGTATCAATAATCATCATCAATATGATCAAATCTAAGATCACCACTAAGATCTTCAATAAGATGATCAATAAGAACATCAACCAGATCATCAATAAGCCCAACCCATTCAGGCATTTTTTCACGCATTTCACCACAGCGTTCACCTGCGGCCATTCCTCCGGCACTTCCTCGTCACTGCTGGAGTTCATCGCTGCCACACCCTGGGCAGGCCTTGGTTGCTCATCGCCCCTCGCCCGAGCCAACTCAGCCGCAGAACCAAGTTCAAAACGCAACTTCCGTGGTCGAATTCATAGTGAAATTCCTGATGAAGTTCAACGACATGCCACGATTTGAGCGCCATATTTCTGATGAAAGATGATCGTGGTCGTGTAATCACAATGATACGGTAGTACATTTCTCTCAATGATCTTTGCATGTTTCTTCCCTGATCATCATGTTTGCGTCAATCATGTGAGCTGATTCACTGATAGCTCTTCTATCTGAATATTGATTTACGTACATCATACAATCATACCTTTAATTTACCAGTAGTACCCAGGCAAGCCGGAGGCGGAAGTTTCAAAGGGTAAGGACGTATAGGGCAAAAGAAAGCGTGCGCCCAAAGATTCTGTTGAAACACGCATGTGTGTTGGCAAAGTTGTTTCTTTGTGTGCCCCATGATGCTGCACCATGTGATGTTGTGATGTGGGGCGATGTTGCATGGAGATGTGATGTGACCTGCTACTCTGCTTTCAGCTACTCTTTTCAACTACCCGGGCAGCTGTACCCTCAGCTACTTGGCTGTAAGCTACTCTACTCTAAGCTACCCTCCTGTCAGGAAGCCTCTACGCTCAGCTACTCTACTCTTCGGCTACACTAAAGTAGCTACTCTGCTCTTCATAAATCTACTTTATTCTCAGCTACTCTCTACTCTTCGGCTATCCTACTCTCCCCTACATTACTCTCAGCTACTCTACTCTTAAGCTACTCTACTCTGGATTGCAAAACAAAATAAGACTACGCAAACCAGAGCGACTCTGCATTGCAAAGCACAATGAGACTACGCAGACCAGCACGACTCTGGATTGCAAAACACCAAAAGACTACGCAGACCAGCGCGACCCTGGATCGTAAAACACCATAAGACTACGCAAAGCAGCGCAGCCCTGCATTGCAAAACGCAATAAAAGGCTACGCCGACCAGCGCGACGCTGCATGACAAAACACAATCAGACTACGCAGACGAACCTCACCAAATCCTGCACCTGCCACACAAAACGGACGTGAAACCCTCAAAACTTGAGTTTTGTCGTCCCAAACCTATACCCCGGGAAGCACAACAGCATCACAAAGTCATGCGCCCGCCACGAAAAGTGGCACGGCAGGAAATGTTGCGCCTGCCACGGAAAATGGCAGTGCGCGAGAACACCGCCCCTGCCACGAGTTTTGACCCAGTGGACACGTTGACACAGCCCTGCCCTTGCCACGAAAGGTGACACTGCAACTTCACCAAAAACTGCACCTGCCACGAAAAGTGGCATTCCAACACCGTGGTAGTCATTCACAGTGGTAGTCATTCACAGTGGTAGTCACTCACAGTGGTAGTAATTTACTCTTCTCTTCCACTCTTCTACTCTTCTGTTCTTACACTCTTCTATTCTTTTTCTCTTTTATTCTTATAATCTCCTATTCTTTGACACTTCTATTCTTTTACTCTTCTATTCTTCTACTCTTCTATATTATTTGTTTTCTTCTATGCTTTTACTCTTCTGTTCTTTTACTCTTCTATTCTTTTATTCTTCTATTCCTCTACTCTTCTATCATTTTACTCTTCTATGCTTTTACTCTTCTATTCTTCTACTCTTCTATTCTTTTACTCTTCTATTCTTTTACTCTTCTATTCTTCTACTCTTCTATTCTTTTACTCTTCTATTCTTTTACTCTTCTATTCTTTTACTCTTCTATTCTTCTACTCTTCTATTCTTTGACACTTCTATTCTTTTACTCTTCTATTCTTTTATTCTTCTATTCCTTTACTCTTCTATTCTTTTACTCTTCTATGCTTTTACTCTTCTATTCTTCTACTCTTCTATTCTTCTATTCTTCTACTCTCTTACTCTTCTACGCTTCTATTCTTCTACTCCTCTACTCTTTTACTCTTCTATTCTTCTACTCTCTTACTCTTCTACGCGTCCGTACCTCGGAAGTTTCTCTTCTAAACTTCCTTTCACATCGTTCAACGTGACCTCGCAAAGCCACGGCCGAGGGAACCCCACCTTGGCTCTTCGATCAGAGGCAATGCTGCTTTCAGCGCTGGTGCCTGGGCAGATCTGACGGCAGACGCACATGGAGAATATGATGTAAATATTCTAGAGATTCGAATATGTATATCTATCTATATATATATATATTTATTTATTTAGATATTTGTATGTATATACTATATATATGTATATGTAAACCACATGTGTATATAGATTGGTGTCTTCATGTTCATTGCATAATATGTCAATGTTTACTCTACAGTATTATTGCTGGTATAGGCAACTCGTTGGGAGTGTTGACTCCATTGACTTCTCGCAAACCTTGTCTGCTGACTCACTCGAGCCCCAAGTTTGAGTTCTATGCATCAAATTCTTCTATTGCGTTTGAAGGTTGGTAGGGGAGAAGGGAAGGAAACTCATAGGATGGGCTTCAAGGAGCCAAGCAAAGCGTCCCTTCTTCACATGTTTTTTTTCACACTCATAGTTGTCTGGAAATTCAACATGGAACCTGAAGATGAACGCATTTTAGTGGACATCCCGAACTTCCAAACCATCTTGGTTTCAGGTTCCAGTCGTTCAATTTCCAGGGTGCAGCACTTTGTGCAAGGCACTGCGCTTCAATCCGAATCTGACACTTTATGGCCAAGTTCATCTCATGCATTAAGCCATGGGATTGATGAAACAGGCCTAAATTGCCACCAGTTGGATGATGAAAACCCCACATGTGATCCAGGTTTGCTCGGCCGTGTGACCTATGACGCAGAGTCTCATTGATGTTCCACATGGGAAACTAGCAGTCGATGAAATTATAGACCATTGGTTCGATCGCATCGTCAACTAAAAAATTTCATGTATTTGGACGTTTCAACATATGCAGAAGGATCCATTGGGATCAAGCTACACTGAAGGATAAACGCAATATAAGCAATGTATGGCAATGTCATGAGTTCTTCGTTTCAAGGATGCACCACGTCTCCGAAAATGCTGATCCACGGGCCCTTGCAAACGCCGCCTGCTCGAAGTCCCTTAGATCTCTGCGATCCAACACCTATGGCAAGGAAGGGACAAGATCGACAAGATCCACTAGAGCCAGCAATGCATCGAGCGTATGTTGGTTGACTCCTCATGTTCACACAACTCATTCTACAACCCATTGACATACGCCAAAAGAACACAAGCAACAAGCTAGACGAACACTCGGACGATCGACAGAACTCGACGCTGCCATTTTGTTGTCACGCACTTTCCGGGATGGTCTGAGGTTTGTGGGTGAAGTAGTTGGCAGCAGGTGGTCCCCGATGTCCACAGATTCTATGCTTTCCAATATTCCCATTTTAATGGTGATAATAAGAAAACTGGCAATGATATTATTCATTATGATTATATATATATATATAGAGATACATTTATCTATATATATGTATATTTTTTTAATTATATGATAACTCTGTTCCACTTTGAGAACTCTGACATCCTTGGTGTTTAGGGACGTCTACTCCTTCCAGGGTTCAATTGACTCATTCACAGGCGCTTACCAAAAAATGACAGCAGATGATCTACCACCTGATGATGGATGCAACATGCCTGTTAGCCAAGCAAGCACACGCACCTCGAGCTGCTATGCTTTTGCTACTGCTTTCACAGTTTGTTTTTTTCTTTGCAAAAATGAGTTTCCAGAGGGGTTTTTAGCTGCATCCGGGAAGCGATTCTTCCAGCGTTACAAATCAAGACTCTTCAGGAAATTAAATACTTGCGCCACAACATCTATATCAAAGCATATCAAGCGATGCAGCTTATCACTACAACTAACTAGACGCCGGATATCCCGAAAGCAAAGAAGACAGTTTGATAAATGAAATGTTCGAGAGGATTGCAGAGATGAGCTATGTAAGGAGTATAGAAACAAAATGCAGTATACACATGTATAGTAGCACTACTAAGACACAGTTGCAGTTGCGGTGTCTCAACAAGCAGCGGAATCCAGCAAAAGTTGAAAGCAAGAAAAGTTCAACAGGAGAACTTTTATACCAGACATCTTTTTACACCAGTGTTGCCAACACTTTTCTCCAATACTTCTATGCAACACTCTTCTCCAACACTTCTCTGCCACAGTCTTCTCCCGCACTTCTCTACCACACATCTCTACAACTCTCTTGTCCAACACTTCTCTGCAACACTTCTCTCAACCCTCTTCTCCAAAATCTTTTCCAACACTTCTCTACAACACTCCTCTGTACAACACTTCTCTACAACACTCTTCGCCAACACTTCTCTACAACACTCTTCTCCAACACTTCTTTACAACGCTCTTCTTCCACACTCTTCTCCAACACTTCTCTGCAACACTCTTCTTTAGCACTTCTTTACATCACATCCCTATTCTCTTCTCCAACACTTCTCTACAACACTCTTCTACAACACTCTCCTCCAACAATCTTCTCCAACACTTGTCTATAACTTTCTTCTCCAACACTTGTCTCCACAAAAGCACCACAACATCAACACAACCACAAAAACACAACCAAAAAGACACCATCACACCACCACAAAACACAACCACACCACCAACAAAACGCAAAAACACAACCACAAAAACATAACCACACCACCCCAAAACCACAATAACAAAGAAAAAAAAACAACGAAAACACAATCACACCACCCCAAAAACACAATCACAAAAAACCAAAAACACAGCCACAAAAACACAACCACAAAAACGCCACACCACCACAAAAACACAACCACACCACCACAAAATCTCAACCACAGAATTGCAACCACACAACCGCACCAACACAAACCACAGAAACAATGACAACACCAGCACAGCTCACTGTCACAGTTGCACTGCGCAGCAAAGTCCAAAAAAAAGTTGTTTTTTTGTCAATGCTGCGCTCGTCATCACAACTGTGGCAGTCATGAGGCTGTGCTAAAGTAGTCATTGTTGATAACTCCATCAAAATGAAAGGCCAGGAACCGACTATAAAAAGCAAACCAAAAAGAAAAACCCAAAACCACAGCTCTCACTACCTCTTAGCAGATTAAACCCCAACTCTCACAACATCTTCAGCATGATGCAGTTAATAATGTCAATGCCCAGACACTTTCCTCCAATGGGCATGCTGAAGACGTTGTGAGAGCCAGTGATTGTAGTTTGCCGGGAGTCTGAGCTTGTTTCACCTTCACTCGATTGGTCAGAGACTGGTAGTTTGTTGGTTGTTGTTTGGGGTTGGTTTGCTTTGTCTCATCGTCATCAGGTGCAAAGACTCCACACACAAAAGCACAAACACAAAGACTCCACCGCAAGATGACAGGCAAAAAAACAAACTGAAACACAGTTACAACCAAAACAAAAGACACAAACAGAAACACAACAACCACACCACCAACAAAAATACAACTGAGAAACGGTTACTACCACAAAAACATTAACCACACCACCAACAAAAACACAACCGCACCACCACAGACAAAGGCAAATGCAATGTGTGGTTGCACTAAAGCAGTACATTATCGACTTGCTCAGTGAAACGTCGACAGCAACGAGAGACATAGTCATGGCGCTGCTCGTTCCAGTGGGACAATGGAGGACACTGGCAGCACTGAAGTGGTGTACAAAATCCGGCAATGGTCATTGGCAGGTGCTGCAATCGTGTCGGTTCTCAACGTAAGCAGTAGAGTCTTCTGGCTTGAACTGGATGATAAAGCTCTCTGGGACAGCTATACTGTGTTACAAGAGTGGTCCATCTTTACATCTTTACAATCCGGGCCATTCTTGCCAGTCTCAGATCTTCAGGAAAGAGCGGTGCAAGCTGCAGGTCAAGCATCTGTGGATGGAACTCAAGCTGCGGTGGCGGGTGCTTGCTGACCGAGCATCAAAGCTCCTACTGGGAAGTCCAAAGAAGAACATGATGCTCTGCAACCACACAGACCCATATGAAGAAAAATCTCGTCGTAGTGCTGCAATCAAAGAAGTCCAAACATAGTGAAAGCAATGCAAAGAGTGCACAGCACACTTTAAAGAACAAAGTAAGCCGTTTGTCTTCGACTTCAATCTAGAGCGGCTGACATCTAACCATTGGATGGCGTGGAGGATTATACATGGTGGAAGAGAACTTATGAGGGATTGAGAGAGACGCGCTTAGTTTCACCTTGTTTCACTTAGTTTTACCAATTTCCCTGGCAGAATTCCTTTGCCAAGTGCTTTGGCTTGTGTGTGGGTTTTAGTTGTTTGTGTTTTGTTTGTGTGTTTGTTAGTTTCTTGCTTCCAGGGAAATTTAATTTCAATTCTGTTCAAAATTCTAGTAGTTGACCGACATGTCTCGCACTTGTCCGACAATGCAGGAAAAAAAAATGAGACTACTTTTTCTTGGCTAAGATGGATGAGTTTTCCAATATCTTGGAGGAGCTTTAATGATGTATGAGACTTAAATCTCAGTTGCGTGTGTTCAACTGGTTCGTGCCTTCAAACGAGATGAAACTCTTTGTGACAAGACAACCTGCACTGTACACCAATTATTGGTTCTAATTTATCAAATTACTGTGGAGGTCCCTACATGCGACACCGGTTTTCTACATGAAAAATAACCTCCGTTTTGGGAGTCGTCAAAGCTGACCTTTTTGTCAGATTGCTTCATTCAAAGGATTACACCAGCGCTGCAATTGGTGTATGCGTTTCTAGTGCGCGCAAGGTCCTTCTTTAAGTTTTTTTACGCGATTTTCTTTTCGATTTAGTTTGCATTTTCATGTTTCTTGTGTTCTAGATTGTTCCAAGAAGTGTTTGGCTGGATTCGCTGTTTGGAGATCTGTGTTGCTCAGGCCTTGTTTGTCAAATCTGTTTCTTAGACGGTGGCTGCCATAGTTCTGAAAAGTCACGTTTTCGGGCATGAGAAGCAACAGCCAGAGCTAAATTTTGGTATAGACCATATCATTTTGTCTAACTAAGACTTCTAGAAAGGTCACGTCCACAGCTCTCGAAGTATCGCTCTAAAGTAAGCATTTTGTTGCCTTTAGCCTTGATTTTTCGTTTTGCTGCTGAAGAGACCATTTTCTGACTTCCGACAGTGGTCAAGTCTTCTAATTGTTGTCTTGTCCAGACATTTTCTTTGCCAAATATCCTTTCAATTTTTTTTTGAATGAAATTCGCAAATTTAGTTGCCGTCTCAAGCATTCAGAGGATTCAGACTGGTGGTCTACTCTCTTTGCTGTCTTTTTTTCCATGTCGTGGCCCTTACATCTCTTTTTGGAGTGTGGTAAGGCCAGGTCCTCGGCTGACCGATTTTTACTGCTTGATTCTTAGTTGGTTGCTTGCCAAGATGCAGCTGAGACTTGACATTTTGTCTAGCAGCCACAACTATTTTTGTGGGAATACTAAAATTTATTGCTGTTTGTCCGCAGATTGATTTTTTTGGACTTAGAGCTTCAACACTGTGAGAGCCAGAGAGCTGATACGTTTTGTATCACGATGGTCGATTACAAGATACATTTTCAAAAAATATCAGCTTTGACGACTCCCAAAACAGAGGTCATTTTTCATGTAGAAAACCGGTGTCGTATGTAAGAACCTCCACAGTATCAGATTCTGAGGCTCTAATCCATCTTGCTTATGTGCAACACATGTAGCAATCAAAATTTGTTGTTATTTTGGAAGGTTTGACCAGGTGGAGGATTGAATTTTGTTGAAAGATGCAATTAGCTGGAAAATGACTACAGATNGCAATCAAAATTTGTTGTTATTTTGGAAGGTTTGACCAGGTGGAGGATTGAATTTTGTTGAAAGATGCAATTAGCTGGAAAATGACTACAGATGCATTTTGATATGCATGTTTATTTGCTGGAAAAACAAAACGATACGTCGAAACTGTCGTTTTTGAAAACGTTTAAATGCACCATTTTTGGACTCCAAAATGGAGGTTGAAAAATGGACCCAAAAATGGTGCCAGAATTTGATCCCCAAAATGGGGTCCAAAAATGGCACTCTAAAAGGGAGACCTATATTTTAAATAAAGCTTTGATTTCTTGTAGATCTTTTTTGAACCAAAAGAATATTGGGTCCCCCTTTTGGGTGCCATTTTTGGACCCCATTTTGGGGGTCAAATTCTGGCACATTTTTGGGTCCTATTTTTCAACCTCCATTTTGGGGTCCAAAAATGGTGCAAAATTTGCAAAAATTTTTGCTGTCAAAGCTACATAGCAAAACTTTTCCAGCAAGCAAACATGCATATCAAAATGCATCTGTAGTCATTCCCACTAGTTGCATCTTTGAACACAATTCAATTCCACCTGGTCAAGCCTTCCAGAATAACAACAAATTTTGATTGCCACATATGTTGCACATAAGCAAGATGGATTAGAGCCTCAGAATCTGATACTGTGGAGGTCCCTACATGCGACACCGGTTTTCTACATGAAAAATGGCCCCTGTTTTGGGA